>BPLS01030267.1:204066-235156 GCA_019656275.1 Rhododendron kiyosumense | reverse complement strand
TGCTTGTCTTCCTAAGATGTGTATAAGAGACAGATATATATGTGTGTGTGTGTGTGTATATATATATAATGCTCACTGTTTAGTGTCTTAGAAAAGTAATTAATTTAGTCGAAACTGTTAGGCCAGACTCGTTTGTATATAGAAGTAGGAGATATCAACTAGCTAGGAGGAGTACGTGGATGAAGCTAATTAATAAGTTTTGAAATTGGAATTAAGGGAAACCAAATCAGACTATACATAGTAATTATAAGAAAGCTATTTAGAAAGAAATCATAGGGCAATGTGTATATGAATCCTCAAAAGTCGTGCAACACTAGTTTTCAAAATGATCTCTAATTAAAAAGTAAAATCCTTCGAATACTCCATCTCGGGTCCATACTTAACTTGCTCGTCACAATTTTTCCTGCATCTAGAACAGGATTGACAAGTGGCCGGAGTATTAGACACTTTGCTTCTAATATCTCCTCATTACCAATCCCAATTTTAATCTCCCGGCCGTACTACAAATCCTCCAAAACTTACAACCGGCTTCAAACGAGGCCCTTGTTCTGTGATTCTATCCATGTTTGGGTGGAATTCAAGCACAGGATTGACTTGTACTTCATATAACTTTAATCAGTACCGTATTTAATTTAGAAGTATTGAATGCTTTTATGTGATTAATTCTGATCTGATCTGCTTGTACGTCTCAATGACTAATTGTTGGTAAATGCAATATTATCGAAGGAATACAATGCTTCAATTGACTTCTATTGGGCACCAATGCTAGTGGAATCCAACAATGATAATTCATCCCACCACGCATCATCCAATCGGATTGTCAAAATTGGAGCCATTCAAAAGCATGCTACACAATGGGGTGATGCTGATGTTCTTGTTTTTAACTCCTATCTATGGTGGATTATCCCTAAGTTGAAGGTCTTGTAAGTATAAACGATTAACTTCTATCTCCAAAAATTTGTCTTGAATACGTTCACATATTGATCACTATTGAAGCTGGTTGGGTCCATTGCGAGACCAACTTCAATGAGCTGATGAAGTTGCTGTTATAGTAGTTAGGATTATTCGAGCATATCATCTACGTAAGAAATTTGGTTGATTAGATGACCATGATATCATGATCTTATGGCATTTGTATTCGACAAGATAAAAGAAAATTGGATTTGAAGAATAACCCCTTCTTATTGTTAATTAATAACCTTGATTTGTTTCGTGAGTTTTTAGCTTGGTGAATTTAAATAGAATTTAGGTTAGAATCATCGAAGTGTCTGGGTAAAGCCGGCCGAGCCCAAAGCAACACTTTCTAGCTGGTCCTATAGGAGAAAAGTCATTTCGTTGTTATACACGAGTGAATTCTTTTTCTTTTTTTTTTAGACAATGTCCAACGAAAGCAAATTCGTTTCCTTTAAATATGACTGAAACCTTTTTTCTTGGACAATGACCACACAGGAAAGGATCATTTGAAGACCCTTATCCAGTCTACAAAGAAGTAAAGATGTTGCAATGCTATCAGATGGCTCTAAAGACATGGTCAGCGTGGTTGGAAACCCATATTAATCGTACCAAGACGCAATTATTTTTCGTTAGCAATTCAGCTACTCACAGCAGGTATGGTGATAACTTAATCAATGAGCTGATGCCTTTAACACATTGTACGAATCTTATATTACTCCATTCTTGAGCAATTATGAAAGCTATATATATTAAATCTGCAGAAAAAAAAAAAAAGAGGACCTAATAAGATAGTGAAACAAAAATATTCGATGACGTACAACATGTTTGATGGGTCATGTGTAACTAACTCCTTGATACACACCTAGCACCACAACATCCTTACCTAGTCCATGTAAAAAGGTTCTAAGCAGAATCCAAAAGGTAATTTTACAACATTATCAGGCATTACTAACAACATATAGGTGACAGGGCTGACGAATGGGGAATGCCTAAAGATCAGAACTGCTTCAATGAAACAAAGCCAATTTCGAAAGAGGAATATTGGGGGAGTGGATCAGACACCAAAATGATGCAAATAGCAGAAGCAGAAATTAGCAAATTGAAAAGCAGAGGGTTAAAAATACAAATGCTCAATATAACCCAACTCTCAGAGTATAGAAAAGATGGGCATCCCTCCATATACAGGAAGCAATGGCGCCCTTTAAGCAAAGAAAAGCTGTCAGACCCCAGAAATTATGCAGATTGCACTCATTGGTGCCTTCCTGGTGTGCCAGATGTTTGGAATGAGCTTCTCTTTACATACATTATTCATCATTGAAGACATTATTTTCTTTTCATTTCTTTTAGTAATTTTTTTGCACTCTCTTTCATATTCTGCACTCTTTTAATATCACTATTCATGTGAAGCTATAGTATTACCCTTTTGTGTGTAAAAGAAGTAGTAATTAAAAAGGTAATACTATAAATTCACGTGAAAAAGATTAAAAAAAAAAGAGAGTAAGAATGTGAAAACAAGAGGATGTCGTATTCTCTCAGTCTCAAAATTTTAATTCACAGTGAAAAGTCATATGAATTTTGGATAAAAAATAAAATAATTCTGAGCATATTTTTTAAAATATTTTTTCACACCGGTCTAAAGAACTAATTGAGATTTTTAATTTAGTCTAAATAAGTTTAAACTATTATGCATGAAAGTACATTTTTATCAAATAATTGTTTGATCTTTTAGAGTGGACTAAGATTTTGAGGCGGATGGAGTACCTTTGTTTTTTTGGCAATTAAAGAAAAAGAGCAATAGATTTGTATGGAGGTTAGCTTGTGTGTTTCTGAAAACTTTTGAAGTATCTTAATTTTAATTTGTTGTGGTAAATTACCAAAATGAAATTGCAGCATGCATTCCAAGCTTGGGTTATCTGATTTTTTTTCTTAATCCTAGTAGCTTTTTAGTTGGAGAAAAACTTATTCATGGCTTCTCCGTAGCCTCCAATGCTATTTCAACACCTCAGTAATTATGTCTTTTAACTGCAGTAAAAAAATTTCCTTTCACATGTGCAACAATTTCCTCTTAGTCTCTGTTTGGTGCTCAATGAATGGCATTATGATTGATAATTTTGTGGGGCCCATTTCAAGTCCCAGAAAGATGATTTAAACCTTAAATTATTTTTAAAATATTTTTCTATGGGTTCTTATAAAAAAATGAGCTCAATTTGATATCTGTAAGGGCTTTTTCAATATCCATAGAGGCCCTACGAATTCTCAAAATGATCCACGGATGCTGAAAATAGGGGTGAGTATGGACCGGATTGGTTTAGTTTTATAGTAAACCAAGAATCAAACCATTACCTCTGGATTATGAATTTGGGGAACCAAACCAACCCAGAAAAAGTATAGAACCAAACCAATCCAAGCCATTAGACTACGGTTCGGTTTCAAACCATGGTTTACTTGAAACTGAGAATATCATCTTCGTAAATTATTTGAAGTACTCAAAATTGCGGAGATAACAAAGAATTGATTTTCACTTATAGAAATATAGAAAAATTTAGGAATTAATTGAAGCGTGCAATCACTATTTACTGAATGAAGCATTATTTATTTATATACCATGTGCTTTTTGTATACCAAAATTATAGGATTGAGTTGTGATATATAGAAGTTTATACTAAATAATTTTGGCAGTAAATGAATATTGAATAAGAAGGTGAATCGAATAAATTATTAATTTAGGAAATTAGTTGAGTATATATAACTCTCATGTATACTTGGTGTATCTAAGTTAAATGAGTTATATAAATATATGGTTCGGATTGGTTTGGAACCGAAATGTAAATCCACTGACCAAACCATGCAACGTAGTTTCTAATTTTTTAAAATTGGAACCAAACCACACTACTAAAAAAACAAACCAAATCATTCAGTTTGGATTGGTTTCACAGTTTGACGGATCTTTTGCTTACTCCTAGTTGAAAAAGCTTTACCAGTATCCACTTGAGCAAAAAAAATTCAAGAAAGCAATTAATGGAAGGAATTTTAAAGCTAATGAGCCATTTGAATCATCTTTGTGTTACCCAAAATAGGCCCCCAAAAATAATCAATCAATAATCTAGAACTTGAGTGTAGAAAATACTAATAAACTAAATTTTATATTTCTAAAATAATTAAAATATCAACCTGCATCGTATTTACTAAACTAACACTTACTATGTTAGATGGCTACACTTACATTATATGGCATACATACCATTTACTAATGGGAGCATCATACTCGCACCTAGGCTTTTGGAGGCTTTTTCCTTTTATTTCATTATTTGTATCATAGTTGCATTTTGTTTTATTGTGATCCATGTGTTCTAGATCCTTTGTTAACCTCTCCATGTGCGAGTACTCAAGGGTTGCACGTACAGGGGAGTGTTGGAAATTGTCCCACATCGGTTAGTTATCACTTTGAAAACTAGTTTATGAGCCTAAGGCGCGGCCTATCTTCTCATTGCCAATTGATTTTAAATTCGATGCTTTAACTTACCACTTGGGAGCATAACAGTCAGATCCAAAGCTGAATGGGTACATAGAGGGGATACATAACCCGTGTACATATGTCTTTGGGACCCATCTTGAATCCCACAAAGATAGCTGCTCATGTTGTTTAAAATATGTTGTTTTGATTCACTGTAAATTCAATCGAATATCGATAATAGCATTTACGTAACATTCAACTTTCGGACCTTGTATCATTTTCCGTACTTGTTCGTGGTTACTCTAACTCATTTGTACATCAATACTCCTGCGGCTCTAATGGGGTCTGGTGCCAAAAAACTCTAAATGATATTTCCATCGATATAGTTTGTTTTAATTAAGTTAACTAAGGGGATTGTCTGCAGCTAGCTTTGGATTGCACAATGCGGTTGTTCTGACATTAGCCTACGATAGGTTTAAAAGGTAAGTTCATATTTACGGGAAAAAATTTAATTAGTGGGGCATTGAGTAGCCACATAGTGAATGACATTTATGTTAAAAAATCATTTTTAAAAGACAAATGTAATTACTAATTATATTAGAAGGCTACCGATATCTAATTCCAAATAGTTATTCATACTTGCTCAAGTATGCGTCGCCAAAGATACTCCCTCACATTAATCGCTTGAGTGCCATTGCTTTTAGTGTGTCTGAGTTAGTTCCTCCTTGGGAAGTTGATGCTCTAGTTGAAGACATTCGGGAATTTGCAGTGCATTTGGATGGGTTCGCCGAAGTGCAAACAAAGTAGCTGTACCGGTTCTGTGCCCTTAAAGAGGGGTTCTTCCCTCTAACGTTGCTAGCCCACTAGGTTGAAGTCTCTTTTTTGCTTTGTAGTCTTTGAGGCATTATTTGATGTTCAAAAAAACAAAATTTGTAGTCTTTGAGACATTATCAAATGTTAAAAAATAAAATTATACGACGAAGAAACACCTTCAATCATAAAAGTGGAATCTCTGGTGATTGGATTTTCATTAACTAATCCAATGCAGTCCAGATTTTTTTTTAAAAAAAGAAAAGAAAAGAAAAAGGTCAAAAAAGTGATGAAAGTAAAAAAAAAAGCACATTCCAAAACATAATGCTTCACCTAAACTAACTACTACCCACAATTATCACAAATTAGCCAACTGCTCCTCCTTTCATCTAAACAACCTGCCAAGATTAACAAGAGGGAGCTGAAGTAAATGACGAAAACAGAGCAAGCACTAGGTCTGGTATCAACTAGGGGAATTGGATGGAGGTTCCATTCCCAGATTCCCTTATACGCCATGGGCGGGGAACGGCCCATGGTGTATTGCCGCACTAGCTGTTCTAAGCCCATCATAGCCGCCACCATCTCCCTCGCATACTCCGGAGTCACTTGCCCGACACAAGGGGTGATTAGCATAAGATGTGCTGAAAATGAAAGTACAAAAATAACTAAACATGTTATATCTGAGCAAGGAACTCCGAAGGCTCGACCGTAGGACGTGGAACCTCCACCAGGCCAGAGACTCCCTGAACGGTCACCACATCCATCGTCCAGGAGAGCACGGGCAAGCCGGCTCCACCCTGACCTGTCCCACCACCCCGAGGGTCTTCACTCCTTCTGCCTCTACCACCTCTCCTACCACTCCTACCACCTCTGCCGCCACGCGCCTGCCGCTGTGCCTCCCAGGCAACACGGATCCTAAAGTTCTGCATCAGGTGTTGGGCTCGGTACTCTGCGTAATTGGCACCAGCCTGGAACAACGGCTCTAGCTGAGGGTTCGACTGTGTGAACCGCTCAACCTCCTCCAAAGTGTACTTGCTCGTCGTCAGCACGAGAGGAGGGAGCAGCCCAGGGACCAGGAAAGTGTCCAGCCTCAGCGACTGACGTGACACCCGGTCACCCAGGTACCATTGCCAGCTGTAAGGGGACTCCAGAAGCACTCTCCCCCTCGTCACGGCTCGGCTACGAGTCACAAGTGGGACTTCAAAGCGGTCCCAGATGCGCCAGTACACCTACAATCAGAAGCATGCATCAGGAAACCGGTTCAGTGTGTGACAACAAGGATCGAGAAACCAAGGAGGCATGAATACCTGATCAGGACGCAGCTCGTCCAGGTATAGTCAATAGGCGTTCAGGTCGCCTTTCCCCTTTTTCACCCCTCGGAACTCCTTTGACTAACGGAGGGCCCGAGGAAGCACCATGTCGTCAGGGCATGACGTCGTGGGAGGGTACATGTCCAGTACCTCGTACGTCCAAAACTGTAGGGTTCAAAGCATCAACAGTTAGCACGAAATGGTACGAGTGCATGAACAATAAGCTAACTAGGCATTGAAAACAATGGTTTCAAGGTATACCTCCCAAACTCGCCAGTAGCCGCCAAAGCTCTTCCCCGCGCTTCGAGAAAGAGACCCCATGAAGACGTAGCACGCCCCCAAGGTCGCACTGCCCCAATCAAAGCGGGTTATCTCCCCAATGGCCCCCAAAGCTGGCAGGAAAAACAAGTGTACCCGGTTGCACCTGTTGAGAAATAGGGACGCACCGAGCACATACAGTAAGAAACACCTGGCCATCTGCTCCTCCTGGACCCTACCCACCGGAGGCTCTGTCCAAAAATCCATGAGCTGGGCGTATGGGGCATCCCCCTTCTCTGCCCTTAGCTTGTATCCCAAGAGCCGCCTCTGGAGCTCTGGGTCTTTACCTGCCATGGCATCGTATGGGATAGGGTCACCTCTGACCCTCAACCCGGTGATCGCCGTAAAGTCCAAAGGCGTCACCGTCATCTCGCCGAAAGAGAAGTGGAACGAATTTGTCGTATCCCACCACCTCTCGGCAAGAGCCTGTACCACCTTGCGATCGTTGCTCGCCCTCGTCAACACACCCACGAACTCTCCGAAACCTGCCACCCTCACCATCTCCCTCGAGGCCTCCGGGAGCCTCTCCTAAAACTGAGGCACGTCACCTGCACCACCGTAGCATGAGATCCTTATCTCCTGTTATAAAAGAAGCATGATTCAATAAATATGGTGCGATAATCATAGACATTGGATTAAGAGACGTAGTGCATTGTATTGAAATACAGATATTAAAGCATACCTTGGCTTGGCGCAGGGACAAGTGCTGTTGCGGATCCCTTAAGACTAGGGACTCGTCGTAAAAGGTCCTCTCTGTCCTGTAGGCGTCCAGGAGCGAAGACACCACCACATGCCGAAGAGGCACGTAAAACTCATCGTCAAAAGGGCGGTCCTGCCCAAGGATTGTTGTCGCCTCGTCCACCACAGTCCTCCAGGGGACTAAAACCTCTTCCTCCTCAACCTGTGGCCCCTTGGCCACTCTCGTCTCAAGCTCGGCCCGGAGCTCCCTCTCCCGGGACTCAAGCAAGGCCTCCGCCAGCCCAGGAACCCCCTGCAAGGTCTCCACCAAGTCTTCCAGGGACGCATCCTCCAAGTAGTCCCCTATCCTTATGGGTCGTGATGACCCTGCACCTACGCCACTACCTATGAACATCGCAGGCGTCTCCTGCTCCTCCGCTAACTCCTCCTCGACAATGGGGGCCTTCCCCAAGTTAGCCCGAGGCTCTCTCGCAAAAAAGCCTCCGTCTCTTCCTCCGTGACCCTCTCCTCCAAACCACTAACAACCCTCGACTGGCCCGTGGCCATGTCCTCACCCCCTAGCTCCACTACACCTGGGTTCTCGTGCCCTGACCGTAGCTGGCCAAAACCACGCCACCGCCGCTGCCAGCTGACACGACAGCTGAGGCCGTGGCCTTCTCGGCCGCAGCCGCCCGAACCGAAAACGCCGGGGTCTCCGGAACCTCCCTGATCCCTGTGTTGCTCTTCGGAGGGATCGAGGGCGGTGTAATCTCGAACCTTGGTGGTTGATCACCACTGGGCATGCCAATATTGTCCATGGGAGAGAGAGAAGCGAGAGAGCAGAGAGAGAGTCGAGAGCAGAGAGAGAGAGTCGAGATCGGAGAGAGAGTCGAGAGGGAGAGAGAGATGTTGAGGGAAAGAGAGAGAAAGCAGAGAGACGAGAGAGAGGGAGGGCGCGAGAGAGAGAATTTGAAAGGTGGGGCATACTGTGCACGCCTCACGGATATATATATCCCCCTCTCGAACCGATTCGTCTGGAATTAAAACTTGACCGAGTTTACAGCCTATAGCACCACACGACATTTTGGATAGTCCGCGCGGCATAATGCTTCACCTTATCGTACCGTGCGTCTTTCTATAGGCTACACATGGCATTTTAGGTTATTTTGACAGTTCAAATTCTGAACAAGCGCATGTCATTCGAGAATATGATCGTTCGGGTTTCCTGGAGTTAGTTTGAAACACAGAAAAAAAAAGCAGAGAAGCGATAAAAAGATGGGGCTTCGTTCCATTAATCTAACCGGGAGAACCCCGGGATTCTTCATTACATTCAAAAAAAAAAAAAAAGAGAGAGAGAGAAACAACAAAAACGACAAAAAAATCCTACTACCTTTCTCTTTCTTCTACTCCTTCTCCTTCCTCAATCGCTCCCCCCCCCCCCCATCGGAAGCATCGTTCGCACCATCCGAGTGGTCGTCTAAACCATTCAGATTACCCTCGGAGTCCTCCGCAGTCTCTTCGGACTCGTGCCCTGGTGCGTACTCCAGATCGTTCTTGTCATCCAACTGATCGAATGTGAAGTCTTGGAGGTTCGTCACCGCACAACGAAGGTTGCGGATGGTATCAATAAGTCTCGCGATCTGTGTGGACAGGTGTTCGATCTCCTCCGGATACGAGGCCATTTCGGCCTCCAAGGCAGTAACTCACGCAGCCAAACCATTGTCCGCCATGCCGAAAGCTTTGAAAGAGACTTGACTTGAGAGATTTTTTATGGTGGTGCATAGAATGGGGCACTACCACCCTTATAAAGATGAAAAGCCGTCGAACAGGTACGCTTGTATTAATGGGCACTCTTAAACCAACCGGTTGGCTTTGTAGTAATGCCGTGCACCATGATGCTGGGCCGCATGGCGTTTTGGCTTTGCATGGATAAGACATTTTCTTTGGAAATTGTTCAACTCAGCCACCAAAATCCCCTTGAGAATCAAATATTCCAAACATTTTACAGAAAAATCTGCTTAGAATGTTGTGCTTCGATTAAAAGGCCATCAGGGACTTGTAGAAATTCATCTCCTTGCCGTATTCGCATCGTCTCACTATTTTCGCCCTCCGAGGGCGTCTCGCGCACGCAGGCACTCGAACTTCTCAAAGTTTATCACATGGTTTTATTTGTCCCCCGGGGCTTTTTTGCTTGCATTATCCCAATTGAACTACGTTGGTCTGATCCCTATAATGGGGTATGCAGGCAGCCCCATGGGCGCGACCACCATCGTTAAATTGCTTGCATTTCGATTTTCATACACTCTTTTTGTCTCCGTTTAAAGGACTTGGAGAGACAAATTGGGATGCTTATTCTTTAAGCGTCACTCGTACCAAATAATGATGTCCGAGTTACGCTAAAGAGGGACTATTGTAGACACCCCAATCTGGACCTTGAAAGTGCTTTAAATATCCCGATGATGAAACAAAGGAAACAAATACCTCCATGAGCTTGGATGAAGGACTCCATTGAACCCAAAAGCCAGAACTGGACCTTTAATACCGTACGGTACATCTCTACACCGCACAGCATAATAGATTTCATTATGCCGCACGAGATCATGAGGTCAACCGCACGACATTTTGGATAAAATTCTGACTAGCTCAGCTAGCTGTCGGCCACGTCCACTTGAGCTACAACTACAAGTTAGCTTAGCCAAAAAAGCACTTTTGGCCCGCCCAGAAAATACTTCCACCATTTGAATTCAAAATCCTTAACTCTTGCCTATAAATACAATCCTCTACTCAAGAGAAAAGGGTCCTGAACTTTCTTTCTCTCTCATCATGCTTTCACACCAATTTCTCACTTCCAAGCCTTGAGAAAATGACTCCAAAAATATTCTCAAGGTTCTTTCTTTCTCAAAGTCCTCCATTTTTTTCCTCATCATTGAGGTGAGCCTTCCACTTCCATAAATGTTTCAACTACCCATGTACTCATCCACCACCCACGTCCACAACCCCCTCTACTCGCCTGGACTCATCCGTAGCTGTCCATTCCCATCCAAGCTCGAATATCAAAGGTATAAACTAGTTTTCTTGGGGTAGGCACTGTCCATATCCTTAGGGAACCCTTCTGTAGTTAGGACCAACCCCCTTTGGGTTGGACCCTAGCTTAAAAACTATTTTTCAAAACATAAATAGGCCTTTGTGCTGAGCATGCTACACCGTGCGGTGCCTTGATGCATCGCACGGCATAGCATATTCAGACGCGCAGTGTTTCATGTAGCTACCGTTTCTTGCTCAAACTGTTTGGATCATAGTGAGCTTCTATCAGGGCTATTCTGTTTACTGAAATATCAGGCATCAATGCTTTCAAAATAAGACCATATCTTCAAGCCATGCTTGATTTCAAAAATAAAGCTTCTTTGGCCATTACAAATGATCAAAGAGTATAAAAGATGATTTTTGTTCATGGCTTGAAAGAGTGGTATTTTTCAGAATGGTCCAGTGGAAAAAACACTGTCTGATATCAGTTGGAAACCCCGCACGTGTTATTCAAAGATGCCGGGCGGCGTTTTGAAACTTTACAAAGGCCTGAAAGCAAAGAGGATACCCCGCACGGCATTCTGTAAAGCCGTGCGCAGTCTTAAAAAATGCCGTGTGAAAGGAGACTAAGATCCGGACAGTTTCTGCAAAAGAAACCTTTCATTCTGCATCATTCTTATCATTGCTGTACAGATAGCACCACGTGCACGTCAATGTGATATATTACCCATGTCCCTCTCCCCTTTACTTATTTATTAAAGAGCTTGATTTTCTAAAAGATATTTAAGATTCCCCTTTTGAAAATGTTTAGTAAAGACCGGTTTTACCGGACGAGTGGGGTGCCTTTCAACAAAACATTCTCCATTCGTAACGTGGCTTTCGAACCCAAAGTCTCGATGTTTTTCGCTAGACCAAAAGCCTTTTTCTCTCAAACAAACTCTTGGTTTCTCGGATCATCCATCTCGAAAATCCGGGTGGCGACTCTCGCGGGCGCGCGCCGGTGCGGGGAGCCCACAACGACTTTCTTCCTATGGTTCTCTTTCTTTCTAACCTCTCCCACAGCCCTACCCTCTGCTACCCCCTCATCTTTTTTCCTTCTCCTTCTTTTTTCTCCTATATCTTTTCCTTCTCTCCCTCTCTCATCTTTTTCCTTCCGTTTCGTGCTGCTTTGGATTTGCCTCGTCGGCATATTTGGATGCGGCGACTTCGCGCTTAATGTCATATAGATCCGGTTGTGTGCCGTCGAACCCTAACCAGTACTCATCGTGGAGGGTATCGAGTATGCTTAACAGTGATTGAGGGTTTCAACGGTGCACGATGATGGGTTTCCATGCTGTTTGTTTCAGCTCCAGATTGGACCTCACTGTTGCTATTTTTGGATCTTCGATCTAACCTCTATATATTTTTAAGAAGCTTTTCTTGCATGTACCGTTGGTAGCATTATGGTGGTTTCGATTTGGTGTTTTTTGACGAATTGTTATTTGTGGCGATGAAGGGCGGTAGGGCAGCCTTTTCTTTGGATGTTTACAACGACGCCCTTGTTCTCCGCTGCCCTTAGTGCTGGTGCTTATCATGCTGGTTTCTTGGCGAAGGGGGGTGGTGGTATTGACATGTTGGTTTTGTTGTGGTCGGTGACGGCAGTGCTGACTCTGATGGCGGTTGCAAATGTTAGATAGGTCTAGAGTTTTTAGTTTTCGCTTGTTTTGGGCTTATCCTTTCGGTGTTTGGGCTCTGGCCCATTAGGTGTTCAGGCTTTGGCCCTTTGGGTGTCCTCGGTTGGCCTCCTGCCAATCAAGGAATTGGGTTTCGGACTGGGCATAGGATAGTTCTTAGCTTTTTTAGGAATTTGATGTCATTCTTCTTGTCCTATTAATCTTTATAACAACTTCAAAGATTAATAAAAATTTTCTTTGCTATTAAAAAAAAGAGAGAGAGGTATTAATTGTAATAAAATAGAGAGAGATAGGAGGATGGGGTGGATGAAAGAAGCCGGTCAAAAAAGTTCACGGAGTAATGTGAAAAAGTTGATAGTTTAGGCGTTAAATGTAACTAGTATTTGTCAAATACTAACTTTTTAGTCCTTTTTTGGTAAATAACTTTTTAGTCATTTAGTTTTTTAAGAATAAAAAGAGCACAAATAAGTAGTCATAAAGCCAAAAGAAAACTTAACATGCAGTTGCAAACCAAAAGACCTCATGACCGGCATCATTTTCGGATCGAAATTTTAGTGGGGACAACCGATCGATTCTCAGTTAAAAACAAAAAGTAAAGAATACATTTCTTCTCAGTAATACTTTAAATCTTGGGGTTGGTTATAAACTTATACATCATTAGAAGACCTACATTTGAAATGGGGCTGCTAAATATTATAGCTTTTGATTCACAGGGCACGCGAAATTACATGAAATTATAAGCTCAATGTTTCCAATTACTGAGTTTCTTCAAAATCTTACTACCGTTTTGATGTTTTATGAATTGTCGAACAAAACCAGAAATTCGCAATTTATTCTCTATTTGACAGATTAATTAGTCTAGTATAAAGTTCGTTCGGTTTGAAGACCATGATGATTGGAGCCACTACGCCAAATATAAACTTTAGCAGCACTTATAAAAGATGCCGGAAAACGTTGACAAAAATGCTGGTATTTGTTTTACAGGCATTAGTGTGACCTTTACCGGCATTTTTAAAAACGCCATCTTGACAAGTGTCGGTATTGCCAAAGACCACCGATCAAACAAAGCCGGTAAAGGTATGACGGCTATACTCAAATTGTCCTACTCGTAGTGACGGTTATAAAATATTGGTAATAGTGCCACACCAGTACCAGCTCATAAGTTTTGGTGCCCGAAAACAAATCCCTTGAATGAAACCTCTGTATATGTTTATATAAAAGTTGGTATACAAAGAGTTTCATAAAATAAAAATAAAAAACCATTACAAAAGATTTATCTTTACAAAATATAAACATATAATTATCCCAAAAAAATACAACTATTACAATATCTCAAAATCCACCATTTGAAAATTAGTCTTCTTGCACTTTTTGCTGCAAATGCGTACTAATTATGTCTCCATTTGAAAATTAGTCTTCTCGCACTTTTACCAGTTAGGTCAAGATAATAAAAAACTTACTTGATAGGGGTGCAAGGTTGAAGATAGGTGAGGGCCCTCAAGGTATGCTGTACGCGCAAATCCAAATAAAAAAAGTATGCCATATGCAAGTATTTTTCTGTGCACGTCATCCCTTTGAGTTGTCTATTGTCAACCTTGAACAGAATGCCATAATGAGATGTAATTCTATTTTCACCGTTTCTATCTAATTGGGCATATTTTCTGGTCCCTAAATCCTAGAATTTTGGGAGCCCTTTTTTTATTTTTTTTATGCCTTTGGGCCTATTTTTTGGTCCCTAAATCCAAGAATTTTGGGAGCACTTATTTTTTTGCCTTTTTTGGGGGCCCAAAACCCATACTTTTTTTGTTTCCCTTGTGAGCTAGCATTGGCCGCATCATCAAGTAGAAAAATGTCACGTGGCAACCGAATGTGCCATGTGCCATCCATGTGTATGCACCTGTACGCCATGTGGCATTCACGTGGCAGCTTGATAATATTTTGAATTGTGTTGTTGTCAATAATCGAACACCCAACCTGTTGGATAACCCCCTCAACAACTTAACCATTGGACCATTGTGAATTTGGTGTTTTATAGCATATAGAATCTTTACCGGCATTTTCTAGTTACTCTCGGTAATAGTAACCTTTATTGGCATTGGTTTTACTACACCGACATTTATTATTTGTTTTACTGGCTTTTAAGAAATGCTGCTAAAGGGTACTGTTGACGGCATTTATAAGGTTTAAGAAACGCCGTTAAAGGGTACTATTACTAACATTATATGCTATTAATAGTACCCTTTAGTGGCATTTAAGAATAAATGCCAGTAATATATGATACCATTTAGCAACTTTTCTTAAGCGCAGGTAAAACAAATTCCCCTTTAGTGGCATTTTCTTTCCTGTTGGTAATAGAAATGCCGGTAAGGGCTATACTTGGCATAGTGAGCGTTTGTTTTTAGTAATATGTAGAACAAAAATGTTACACACACAACAACTCACACAATTGCAGATGTCAGCGCAAAATGACATCGTTTTGATTAAAAAAAAGAAAAGAAAAGAAGAAGTCGCGAACAGAGCTTTCAGTTTTCCCTTCCCCTTCCTTTTTTCCATTCCCCTTTGCGAACAGAGTTGTTCCCCCTTTTCACGATCAACACAAATTATAGACAGCAGAAGCAAGAGGGGCTCCCACCACCACCACCGGCGACGACGCTTCCCACCTCCACCCCCAAAACCCAACTCTAGTGCTCTCCACCGTCGGCGACTGCCACCACCACTGGTTTCTGAGAAGTCCAATGTTGTTACCTCCACCACAAAGGTCTTGATGTCTCTCTCTCTCCTTGAACTGATAAGTTGAAAAGTTGTGTGTACAGTTGTGGAAAGTTGAAAAGTCAATGAAGTGCACTCCCTGACCTCTTCCTACTTTATTGACTTCACTCTCCTTTGACTCACTTTGTTAAAAAAAATAAAAAATTACAATCACTTGGCGTATATTTGTTGACTTTGGCTGACTTTGGCAATTTGAAAAGTCCTTCCTCGCCCTTCAAACTTTAAAAGAGTGGTAAGGGAATAGTCTCTCCCTTTAAACATTACAATCACTTGGCCTATATAGTCTCTCTCTCTTTTCTTTTCTTTTTTCATTTCTGCTTCCTTCCATTTTACTGACGTGATTCTTTTAATTTGGCGTTAATTTTATTTTGCTACTTCCCTGACAGATGCTCAAATATGGTTGCACGTTTATACATTCCATTTGGGTTTCGCCAACGCCTTATATGGCTCATGAATCGCACGCAAAATGAGCTCATGAACTATATATTCTCGTGCTTAGCTCTATAAAAGGTCATTAATCTGGATTGATTTTTTAATGCAAAAATTAAAATTCAAGTGAGCATAACTTGAACTTGTAAATTATCTAAATTTGAACAAGATCAAGACGATGATCACGTGTATACAAGATCGATACTCAAACTGAACTTTCAGCTCCATTATCATTTGAGATCCTAAATAGCCTAAGTTCGAAGTTGACCTCAAATGTTAAGATTACTATTTCTAAAACCTTAATTTTTGGATCAAATCACTACCACAATAAACCATAAAAATCACAATTATTGACCGTGATTGTAAGTTTTACTGTGATTGAAAGAGATAAACAATTACGGCCAAAAGGCGTGATCATTTCTCTTTTATTACAGTTATAAGCCGTGATTGTTTCTCTTGAGCGTGATCATTTCTCTTTTCTGGGTGTGATTGTATGTTAATTTAGTAATTTAGATCACGGTCTATAATCGTGATAGAAAGTTCAAAATGATCACACCACCATAAACTGAGATGGAAAACCATTGTGCATGATCTTTTCTTTGTATCTACTAGACCATCTTTTCTTGTCATTGCTAAGTTTCAAACCCACGCACCCTTAGTTGATTTCCCAAGCCCTTACTACTAAACTAGCCAAGAACTTCTGTTAGATTAGGAAAACAAAAATATTTATACTTACTTTTTAAAGTGAGAAAAAAAAAATTTCTCTTAAAATTTTCTGAATTTTTTGGAATGCAATTAACATGATATTAAAATATATAAAAATACATATATAAACATTGTTTAAAAAATTTTAAAAATATGGCAACAGATTTTTTGCCAATCAAAATTAGTTGTCACCAAAAAATTTTCTTGTGGCAAAAAATTTAATTTTAGCTAGTAAATTTAGTTGACAATAGTGTTTTTTGTTGTAGTGTCCGCTTTGTATTTTTATAAAAATTATCACAACCTACAGATTGTAAGGCCATCCACAGTGGTATAATCAAAAGCTAATTATTTTTAAAGTTAACAATATTTGTGCAAAAGATAATTCACAATGATATAATCAAACTTAGCAACATCCTTATAAATAATCAAATTTTGGGCTTTAGATAACCAAAACTAGCAACCTTTTTCAATAATCAAAATTTGTAAACTCTACAAAATTTCAAAATTTGTATATACGCGTGTTTCAGTTGGTATTTTTTTCTTCTCTTCTTCGCCTCCTCTATATCTTCTTCACTTAATCCACAAAATATTTTGCTTTCTTTCCTTCAAAAAGTGAAACTCATATCTTTCGATCATCTAATATTCAACCCATCATCGCCGGATTAAAGTATTTCATTCTTTTTTTCCGTTTTTATTTTTTTCCCCAAAAAAATCAAAATAGGAGAGAAGAAAGTCACCGATTTTTTTCCAAAATTAAAAGAGGGAATTGATATATTTTTGCCAAAAAAAAAAAACTTAAATAGAGGGAAGTGAATGGAAGGAAACAGAGGGGGAGAAAGAGTGAAATTGTAGTAGACCCTTATTTTGATTATAGACTAAAAGTGACCATTGTGAAGCTCAATATTGTTAAGCTTAGCAACCTTTTAAGTAAATAATCAAAAACTGATATGTCAACTTTTGGTTATCATTTTCTGATTATACCATTGTGGATGGCCTAACATTATGGACAAACTTTAGATTTTTTTATTTATAAACTAACCATTTCACATGGATTTTATGTTTATATTGAATTTCAATTTCAATGGTGGCTTCTCAATTGGAATGTAATCCTTTTCAGATAAGGCTAAGCCGTAATAACATAATTGTTTTTTTACCTAATATGTCAAACATATACTTGGAAGACATCCAAATAACTAAATTTCACTACTACAATAAACCATAAAGATCACGACTCGCCCACGTGAAAATCGGGCACTAGTGAAATAGTCCGTTTGTCGTTGAAGAAACAATTGGGCACTGGTGGAACCCAGTTGTGAGATTTGTCTTCTCTTTCTCGATAATTTTGGGCGTGAAGATGAAGATAAAACGTAGAGATTTTTTGGAATGAGTGTAATTAGAGTTTATCTTCTTACCTTTTGTAAAAAAAGAAAAAAAGAACTTTTCAAAGTTCTTAAACATCGTTTTTCTCATATAACTTTTCAAAGTCTGCCTAAATGAGTACCAGCCCATCCACGTGAAAATTCAGACTGTGTGCCTAAATAGGTAGGCTTTTTATCTCTCCGCAAAAGTGAGATTATTTATCTTATTTTTTTCCGCACTAAAGTTTTTTATCACGTTACAAGGGTGATGTCATTTCTCTTTTTTCTGGCCATAAGAGAGAGATCTTTTATCTCATTCTTTTCCGCCCTAAAATCTTTTTTCACACCACAAGGGTGAGATCTTTCCTCCTTTTTATTACACCACAATGGTAAGATCTTTTCTCTTTTATCTCGCCACAAAAACAAGATCTTTTATTTCATTTTTTTTCATCCTAAAATCTTTTATCACTCCGCAAGGGTGAGGTTATTTTTCTTTTATTTCATTTTTTTCCGTCCTAAAATCTTTTCTCACCGTAAGAGCGAAGTCTTTTATTTTGTGCTAAAACCCACTTTTTATCTCAGTTTTAGACTTAAGCCGTGATCTTTGTGAATCTCCTTAATGTGACGCATATCTATTATTGTAGTAGTGACTCCGTTCATTTACAACCCTACCAATACTTGCACGGTCAAGTTTTTCCCCTTTTCTCTCTATAAAGACCCGGTATTTTTTAATAAATAATAATAATTATCAAAATAAAAGTACTCCCTCCGTCCCATTTTCATTGTCCTTTTTTGATATTCGTGCAGTTTTCAATCGCTTATAACTTTCAATGTGAATCTCCAAAAATATGCAATATGGATCTTATTTGATAGATTTCAATTTGTTCTATAATACAAAGATGTCAAAATCATGAAAAATATTATAGATTGAAAGATATACGCAAGAGACAAAAAAGTGAAAAAAGAATAATGGACAATGAAAATGGGACGAAGGGAGTATTATTTTTCTCTTTAATTTATTTAATGCAAAAAATTATTTATGTCATCACACTAAATTTTATTCCATAATCGTTTGTATGCGCGCACGCCCAACGAGTGATTTCCCTACCGCGTGCCTATGTTACACGGGACCAGGCCCAGCCTTTTCCCATTCTTTTATTTCGGCAGCTAGAGGGAACAAGATCCCTTAATCTTCTCCACAATTCCCTCACAATGAGACACCACATTTTACCCTTGGGTTCTTACCCTCCCTCATATACCCAAAACCCACTCTTATATCCCCTTCTCTTTTTTCTCTTTTCTGACCCAGCCTTCCGCCCCCCCCCCCAACCACTTCGGCAGGGAGAGAGAATTGCAGAGGGAGAGAGAAGAAGAAGAAGACACCACCATCACCCGAACTCCACCTCACCTCACCTCCACCGTAACCTCTCACTCCTCCACCTCACAGCCGCGCACCACCATCTCCTCCTCTCTGCAGTAACAGGATGCCACCTGAGCAGGCTCAGTTCTGGGCTAAGGCCCAAGAGGTCGGCGCCTTAAGCTCCCAAGAATGTGTAAAAATTAGGGCCTCTTATTATTTTGAATACCTATTATATATACCCAATCTTTTTTAGTATAGCAACACTAGAGGCTCATTTTAATACCCAAACCACCTATTTTACACTTAAGAGACACAGGCCCAATGGTTAGGCTCAACCTAACTTGCTCAATCAAAGGAAACAAAAAAGGAAAAAGAAAATGCAGATTATGACGGTTGTCTTCATGTTGCCCTTGGAAAATGATCCCATGTGGTGGGTTCCTATATAAGTTTTATGCATATTCTACCCTTAACAACTCTAATCTACTGAACACATAATAAAATGGAAGAAGATGAATTAGAGATCAAAGAAGAGAAAACAGGATCAGAAATTAGTATTTGTATGGGTTTTTTCCTTGTCGAATACATGCATTTTGGCTTTGAAAAAATCATTTAACTACTTATTATTTTATTGTCGTAAATTTTATTAAGGGCATCATTGTTTACGTCCGTTTTAGGCCCCCAAAATCTCAAAGCCTGCCTTGCACCTGAGCTCACCACACCACCAACCGGACACCACTACTGTCGTGCTCATCACCGCCACGTACCGAGCTCTGTCGCCGCTCCGACCTTCCACCGAACCTTCTGAAAACCGTTCGCCGGAGAAGAGATATATATTTCAGAACTCGTCTCCCTACTTATATCACGTTTCTATAATGATTTTAGCATTACGGTGTGATAATAATCGAACTCGACGTGGCCGGTCGTAATCCCCTGTTTTACCGATCTCCCATAGCCATTGTTTTTATTTGAAATTTTCTTTGGATTAATTATAGCTTGGCCCCTTGTGTTTGAATAATTTTTAAATCCACCCTAGAGAATATGAAATAATAATATAAGTCCCTAAGTTAAATATTTTCGGTTCGATGTTAGTTTAATCGTATGATTAATATACTCGCAAGATAAATTCTATGGCATGATAAATTTTATCGCATGAGTAGTTTTGTCGCATGATTGGTTGTTATCGTAGAATTAATTATTGTAGTCTGTTAACATGTTTCATAAAAGTATTAAATTGTGAGAAATGTTGTTGGACTGATAGATTGGCAAAATAGGTTCCCGGGGTTGGTTGCGATGTGCAGATTTAACCTATTAGACGTGATAATTAATAGGATTAGTGGTGAGATGTGTGTGACGCCCCATAGCCAGGTTGAGTTTGAGCTTTAGAGTTGAGTCCCGATAGACATTTGGATGGGTGGTCATGATGATTCATTTGGATTTGATTACCGAGGTTATGGAACCCTGAGTATGGCATGCCTATGATTAATTTTTCAGAAACGGGATTGAAGCACAAGCGGTGGTGTAGAGCAAGGGGTAGAATTTACTGTGTTCATTCTTCTTGTGTTAGAGCAAGGGGTGAAATTTACTGTGATGAATTCTCCTAAGTAGATAACTTGGGGTCTTTCATCGGGGCACATGGAGGGAGTTGAATCATGCCATGACCATAGCTTAGTGGTTAAGGGTAGGAGCGGATCTATGGATAAGATCTGAGATTTCAAGTAGGTTGAAGAATAGAAATAAAAATAATTGCTTGTCCTCTTCTTATGTTATTTCATTGCATTTCAAATTATATATCTTGCTGCTTGTAAGTTATGGGTTTCGGGTGTGTTTTTATTTGGCTACTGGGCGTCATTACTCACGGTACTATGTTGTCCTGGTAACTCAAACGCCAAGTATTAAAGACGAAACAGAAGTGTCGTACGATTCGATCGAGTTCAACCTTATTGAGGAAGAAGCCGATAACCTAGGTTTCCGTGCGCATAGTCACTTTGACTAATTTAAGCCAACTTTATTTTGAAAGCTTTAGAGTTTGTTTGGAAAATGTAATAGTTTGATTTATTCGAAACAATTGTAATATAATGACACATGCTTTTGAAATGGTGATGTAGTAAATTTATGAATTTCTTTTGTGAAAATCATCTTTTAAATATTTTTAATGTCTCCGAATTTTTGGGGCGTTACACTCTTAGTTGTAATTATCAAACCATCGCAAGTTACATTTTAACTCCTTGGGAGGTTCTCAATTACTTTCAAACTCTTTACTACTATACAATTTTTCGCAATTAAGTATCACAAGCTCTAAATTTTCATTTTCCCTTTGATGTTATCATCATACTGAAGAATATAAGCATACAAAATTTCATTCCAAACATCAGGCACACCAGGAAGGCACCAGTGTATGCAATCAGCATAACTTTCGGGTCTTGCCAATTGCTCTTCAGTTAAGGGATCCCATTGCTTCCTATATATCGATGGGTGGCCTTCTTTGCGATACGTTGCCAATTGTGTTATGTTTAGCATTTGTACTTTCAGATCTCTCTCGTTCAAGCTATTGATTGTCGTCTCCACTATTTGCATCATTTTGGAGTCCGATCCATTTCCCCAATATCCCTCTTGAGAAATTGGCTCCGTTTCATTGTAACAATTTTGGTCTACATCCCTGCCCCATTCTTCACCCCTGAAACAAATACAATACAATACAAAAAAAACTATAAGGAACGTAAACTTGCATACTCTAGTTGACTGTGTTTCTATCCTAAATTTGTTGCAAGATTTGCATATACAACCCGGAATTTTTTGTCAACAGATGTCCATTTCCTTTTATTTTTAACACAAAATTCCTCAAACTGCTGACACCCCCCATAACTCTAGGCTATAAGAATGGATTGGTTGAACTTGAAAGCATAGATGTCGAAAAATTTCATGGTAAGGGTATCCCCGGCATGGTATGGCCACTCAATGTTTTTAATAGTTAATTTGCATGCGATGGATGTGCTTTAAAAAAAAAAACAGTGTACCATATATACTTGGATATACACTTACTTTTTTTTTTTTTTTTTTTGATAATCAAAAGGGTGGGAGGGGGCGACCAGTATAGCGGCTCCCCTTGGGTATGACCATAAAGGCTCCCTACCCACTGTGGAATGTCCGGTTCGAGCCATAGCTACTGTCCGTCAGAATAGGCCGTCACCACAACATCACTTAAGGTGACTAGTTGGCCAAAGACCCTCCATGCAAATCCACACAAAGACCCAGCAGTAGCATGGGTGGGATTTGAACCGAGGTCCATGCACATGGAAGGAGGGGACTTATCTCACTCACTTTGGCCAACTAGGCTACCACCCTTGTGGTACTTGGATGCTTACCGATGCGGCTGGTTTTGCATGGAACTAATGTTGGAAATTTTCCAGATTTTTGTGAATGATAATTGGGACATTCGGAGGGTCTCCCGAGGCAACCGAAATATCTCCCGTAAGTTCATTGTATCTGGACGTGGCCTTACATTTTCCAACCGTTATCAGCTGGTTTATTCCCCATTATGTATGGGTTATGGCAGAATTCATTTGGTTATTCATGTCAGCAGTTTTCCCCACTTTATTGCTGGGTATTGAAGGCCTGAAATCAATAGTCTAGCTGTTACAATTTGCAATCAGAGGTGTATATATTCAGCATCCCATTTTCAGATTTCACTCACGAGTTCAGACATACCAAAATCCATTCTGATATTATTCTTGTGTGAGAGAGAGACAAACGTAGTGTTCAGTTCACCAAGGTGGCTTTCCGGTGGTGTTCCGATAGCCGTGGTCTAACCGTTCTATCTTGGGAGACAGACGCCGGTCAACCTCCAACACCCAACGGTGAGGCGGTGAATCTGTTTTAAGGAGACTGATTCAGGGCTCGGTTCGGTGTAATAAATTTCTGTAAATTTTGCTTCTGTTCATGAAATAAGAATCTGTAATTTTTTTCTATTATTAGTGGAATCGTACTCTGGAATTTCTGATCATATTGCGATGTTTTTCCTGACAACTAATACTATAGTTGGAGTAATTTTGAAGATTGTTTATTTTGAAATACTCAAATTTAGTGGTAATGGACAATCATATATATATATATATATACACACACTTTTATTTGGTTACATTTGTGTTGGTACAATTGCTTGGTTGTCTTTAAGTTTGAAATTTCTTGAGCTCAAAACAAGTGCATACTGTTCATGTGTAGGTGACATGCTAACGAGTCGCATCTAGATTGTAAACACATACCGTTCATGCGTAGGTGACATGCTAACGAAGAATAATTGGGTCTTATTACGGTCGACATGGATTTCCAACCAATCTGACCACGTCTTCAAAGCCATCTCATAACTGTGTAACATCTCCACTTCTCTATAGATTCCGTCTGAACTCTCAAATGATCCCCACCTAGTGGCCAATAAATTCAAATAAAATTTAGACACCATTTCAGCATATATGATTGATCCAAAAGACGAGTTTAAAAATGTTAAAAGGGCCGGCCCCAATTACTATATAGGTTAAAATAAATTACTTACAAGATCTTCATCATGGGCCTCTTCCACCAAAGGTAGGAATTGAAGACTAGAATATCTGCATCAGTCCAATGCCTAGCATGTTTTTCAATGGCTTGAGTCCTTACAATTCGATCTGGTAAACGATGCTTTACTGGATCATCAGAATTGGACTCAACTAGCAGTGGAGCCCAATAGAATTCAACTGATGCATTGTATTCCTTCGTTGAATAAACCACAAATTAACAAACATTACACCCAGAATGATAAATTTATTAGGAGTACTACATACGCAACTGGATTGTATAATTGCAGTAAAAAGCGAATTTGTTTTCTTCGGAATCTTTTAACTGTTAGAGAATCTTTTTTTTTTCTAAATTAGGCCAGTGTGTATAGACCTACTGATAGAAGAAAAAAACTCAAATTTTTGAAATGCCAACTAGAGAGAAATAAGTCTTTTTTCCTTTAAATTTGGCTGGTTTACTTAGGGATATTTTGTAAATGGTTCAAAGTTTTCAAAATTTCGGGTTTCTTTAATGAAAACAAAACAATAACATGAATTTTTCTAGAAAGACAGAAAAAAGTTCATTAAAAGGAAAGTAAATCAGGAAAGAAATATTTTTGTTTTAGAGAGGGTATTTTAATAAAATTAAACTTACAGAGGCCTTGAAGGTGATCAAGGAGCCATTGGTGTGCATAGATTTGAGCATTGGATCAAGTATGGATGTTTCCACTAGACAGACCATTGAGACCCATTGGTTCCTATTTAAAGAATCTCCAACAAACACAAGCCTCTTGTTCCTTAGCCTCTCTAGCAATGCTGTGGCATTGAACCTTTATTAACATATAAAAGCACATTCCACCAAGTTCAAAAAAAATACCTAAATAATTAAAGACCCTAGAATCAAATGACCAGCAATTATATACTTTTTGCCTTTTGAAATTTTAGAGAAAGACAAATTGAATCAACATATAATGGAAAAGAGTTTTATCTCTGGTTCGCCACCACAACAGTAATTAGAAAACTTCATCAAAATTGAGCAAATTTTATGTCAAAACCCCACTAAAAGATTAGAAGGTGCAGAAATAAAATTTTGGCCATTTTGTCTTCAATGAGCCATTTTCATATTTGACCCTTGTCTTATCTTTATTCTTTACATTTCTTTTGGGCTCTTTCAAACTCAACGTAAAAAAGTATTGACAAGATGCTAAAGTTCAAAACCACGTTGATCCCAATAATAGGACAATCTTTTAAGTGAAATCACAATATTTTAAGATTAGTACTCCCTCATCTCATCGCTTCTAGAGTTTTTTTTAGTGCAGTGCAGTTACATAATACATACTCCTCTGTCCCATTTTTATTGTCCATTATTCTGTTTGTCTCTTTTATGTCTTTTGCTTATATTTTTTAGTGTGAATCTTAAAAAATATGTAATATGAATCTTATTTGATAGATCTCGATTAGTTTTATAATACAAAGTTTTTAAAATTATGAAAAATATTATAGATCGAAAGATATAAACAATTAAAAAATAAAACACAATTTAAAAATGGGACAGAGAGAGTATTTATTTACACAGATTTGCATTTGTATACACAAATTTATCCCCTGTTTTTTAAATTAACCTTTTCCATTAATACATTTAGGTTGAGAGTGAGAAGACAGAGAGGAGAAGAGGTCAGAGATAGAAGTACCTTGGGAGGTCACAGCGATGAGGTTGCCACCTCCAACTCTGATACCTCAAGTCCTCTCTTCCAAACTTCTGGCAAGCCAATTGGTCCGACATAAAACTGCAATCCTTCTCTTTGTACAAAGGGTGTGACTCGTTATCAAATACCCATTTCCCCGAGAACAAATCGCATTGCGAAATCGTCGACGATGAGCCGTTGTTAATCTGATGCTTCGTCTCATCCTCTTCTTCCAATAACTGCTTGCTCTCTCCCGTCAAATAAATTACTCCAATCACTAAGACGGCCACCAATAGGCCTACAAGGGATTGAAAGCTCCATCTAATTCCCCAGGAACTGGGAAACAAGACTTGGAGTTTATTTGTCATTCCCATCCCCACTAGTCTAAACTCACTTGCCTCTATCTTAGACTCTGTCCATGTCTTTGTTGATGCCTCCTCTTTTAAGCATATCTGGCTACTGGTCGGTGAATGGTGTGATGGATTACCACTTTTTTAATGGTGATGAGTGGTTCATCGAAAGCAATGATTTGGCCTTTTTTTAAAAAAAAAAAATTAACCAATCTTTGCAGTTGAATTGATTGTTCCATCTCGATTTAGGGTGAATTCACGCTATAGTCTTAACCGTACTTTCGGTATTTTAGTTATTTTAGTCCTAAATAATACCCATTATTGAAGACAACTCATTTTCCTTAATTAACTTTATTGTCTAAATGATATTTTCAGTATTTTTAGTAATAACAAGTGATATTTTGGCGTTTATCCGAAGACAAAAAGTATAGATGAACTCATCCTTATAAATTGTGTTTCTGGTAAAACAAAAAAGGGATTTATAGATTGTGCCACTGACACGGTTTCAATTTTAGGGTACCAATAGTTTTTTTTATATACTCCCTCCGTCCCATATTTTTCATGATTTTGACATCTTTGTATTATAGAACAAATTGAAATCTATTAAATAAGATCCATATTGCATATTTTTGGAGATTCACATTGAAAGATATAAGCGATTGAAAACTGCACGAATATCAAAAAAGGACAATGAATTTGGGACGGAGGGAGTATATAATAAAAGGGAGGAAACAAGACTAAAAGGGAGGAAATCGAGAGATACAAGAGAGGTTTTAGAGAGAGAAATTCTCCTACCACCTCCCCTGTTCCTCTTCCTCTGTAGTAAACCCAGTCATTGCTGAGTATCAATATACTCCAGCTCCCCTTGTAAACCAGTAAACTGCCATGTACTGTTTCTGATTCAGCAATTGAAATCAGATTGTTTTAGTAAGTAATTTATTCAGTAATTTTGTTTAATTGTTGTTTTTACTAGTTGTTCAATACCCAAATTACTAGTAAAGCTATTCTATAAAAATTATAGAGCTATTATATACTTGATTTATTCATTGTTCTTTCACAGATTCAAATTCACTATATATATATACGGGGCGGTTCCGTGGACACCCTAAAAAAACACCTCATAGTTCCCGATCAAATTTTGACGATCCGAGCCGCTCAATGTGATCAGAACGTGATTTTAAGGGTACCCGCGAGAAATCAGCAAAAAAAATGACCGGGAAGGGCTTGATCCAAACAGTTTCGAACAGTTTTTTATTGAACGGTTCAAATGAAAACTGCTCAAATCAAGCCTTTTCCGGTCATTTTTTTTGCTAATTTCTCGCGGGCACACTTAAAATCACATTCTGCACGCATTGAACGGTTCGGATCATAAAAATTTGATCGGGAACTGTGAGATTGAGATTTAGGATGTTTTTTTAGGGTGTCCATTGAACCGTCCCAATATATATATATATATACACACGCAAATTATTCAGTGAGGGATCCCTTACCAGTCTGCCGCTCAAAGTGTGCAGAACGTGATTTTAAGGGTACCTGTGAGAAATCAACAAACACAATATCAGGATGAAAGCACAATATCAAAAGAAGATGCTGCCTACATGCATGGAGTAGATTTTGTGCACAATAATTGTGCATAGAACATGGTATGGGCCCACTTTGGGTCCCATACAAATAATTTGAGTGGTTAATTAAATTTAAAACTTTTTCCAGGGACGCTCGTAAAAAGTCAGATCAATCCGATACTTATTAGTCATTTAACTTTTTATTTAGATTTCAGGATTTGAAAACTTAAATGATTGAATTGAACAACTATAAGTATTTGATTAAACTGATTTTTTTTGCAAAGAACATTTGATAAAATATTTTACATTTAATAAACAGCTTAAATTGTTTGAATGAGATCTGTGATAGATATGCATCACATTGTGATATGTGCACAGAATCTCTGCACAAATCTTTGTGTGTAGCAGCACTTGTTTCACATGTATAATTATGAGTGATCATCTGTCATCACTCTATCACAATAAGTGGTGTAAAGACCATTCCTTCCCCCCAGGGAGGAGAAGAAGCTCGGACTTGTTAAATATTTTTACATATTTTAACACAATAATAAAGGTCAAAGGCAAAAAGAAATAAATATTTGTACAACTTTTAAAACAATAATAAGGGTCAAGGGCAACTTGGTAAAAAATCAATCCATAATTTATTTTCATCATTCATCTACCAAACACTACTATTATTCCAAAATACATTCTGCACATATCTCCCAAACACTTATTCATTCTCCCAAATATATTCTGACCATAATCAAAAGAGACAAAAAGTAGACTCCCAAATACTCATATGAATTTCTTGCGAGCTTACGTACTGCTAAACTGATCTATGTAGTAAATTTTGAATTTCGACAGCGACCTCAATCAAGAAAGTCTTATACTTGCGATTCTATGAACTGGTAGTACCCAAGGCCAAGAGGTTTCAAACCACCTATCCAATGACTTAGGTAGTGTTCGGTTGCCAATTTAGTTTTGTTTTTCAATCATTACATTACTTCTTTTTCCAATTATTACCCTATTTTTCAATTATTCTTTTCTCATTTCTCTCCAATCATTACCATATTTCTCTCTCCACCTACTACCAAAACTAAACTGCCAACCAAACAAAACCTTAAACATTATAGAGTAGATTAAGTTTAACAAATGGTAAAATAATAATAAAAAAAAATTAAGCTTGGGCGCACCAATTAACAAAAAGGCCTGATGGGGTCCAACTTAATTATTTGACGTATATTTGAATATAACTGCCAAAACGTAAGGTTCGAGCCACCGGCAGCAATGATGTGGAGTTGAATAGTCATGATTCGGGGTTGGTGCTGTGCAGCACAACACCATGCTAAACGGCTCAGATGTCGTTCATTTGGTATTCTAATGGTTTAAATCTTATCTCGGCAATAAACGGCTTAGATGCAACATGGGTGGAGATTAGATTTGAACCGTTGAATTACTGAACAGACGGCATCCAAACTGCATAGCCCGGTGTTGCACAGCACCAACCATCAATCCGAATATTCAATTTTGACCAATAAAATTTTGATAAATTATTCGCTCTCCTTAGCGCACCATCATGTGGTACTTCATCATCACATATTTATTATTTATGTGTGGTTTAAGACTAAGTGTATATGCTACATATGGAATATGCGGTGGGGGATAAATTTGTGGTACCATGTGAAGGTGTTCCAGTGACATTGAACAATCTCTCATAAAGTCCACCAAAGTAGGAGAAATTTCTATATATTTTGCTAGCGAGACAAACAAAAAGGGGATTGGCGAAATCCAGATCAGCATCCTCTTTAATTTGCTTCAACTTCACAGAGGAAAATCGAGAATTGCTAATTACTATATTATTGGGCCACGGTATGTAAATTAATAAAATCATGTGAGCTTTAGTTTTGCTGTTTGGTAGTTGAAATAGAATATGTACTCTATTATATATCCATTTGTGGTTGGGTTGGTTGATATGTCCAAATCAATGTCCGTTGCCTTGAAGATTGCTTACTCACATCTCTCTCTCTCTCTCTCTCTCTTGATCAACACTTCAAGACAACTTCTTTTTCTTGGACCAAGTAAACCGAACTTTTGTCAGTTACACTCACCATAAACTCACCGTTCACTAGCGGGGGCACTTGAAGCCGGAGCAAATGATCCATTTAGACTATTCCCAACAACTGTAAGACTAAAATAGAAAAATAAACCCTCCTTTTACCTTTTACGTACACCCATGTTCCCATGTCATTCCAAGGCTACACCAAATTTAAACACTTCTTTTTGAGCCAACTCCGCATAAAACACCAAATCTATCCATATATAGCTGCAGAAAAGCAAAAGATGGAAAAGGAAATGGAGATGGAGTTTGCTTATTTTTTTTTACTTAAAGGAGAAGAAAGCCATCTTAAAATGGCCCCATAATTACTTTATTATCAACAACAAAAAACAAAATGACCCCATAAGGCTAATGCTTTTGGCAGCAAATAGTTCAGAGGTGGGTGACCCAAACCAATTCACCAACTACATGAGCTATGTATGCTCCAACACCTTTCTTCAGTAAAATAAAAATAAATTAAGAACACTAAAATTGTGCAAATTAGACGAAAATGATTATGCCTCAGACGTAGTGTTCGACCCTAGTGGCAATAGAAGCTGCCGCTGTCGGGGATGTGATTGGTTGGAGAAATTATTCGTTGCCCGAAGGACAACACGTAAGGTGGTGCCTCCCACCAATAAAAATTTGTCTGGTGGGTAGAAAGTCTTTTCCCGTTTAAGGCATTAAATTCAGTTCACTGACACACGTTCTTCTCTCTCCACTAGACACAGCCTTCTCTCTAAAATTAAGTGTTCCAAATTTTAATTCGTTTGAATGGATGGGAAGATTTTTTTTTTATCATTTAATTCTAAAGGGTCATAATTAAATTTGACTATAGGACTCTCGTTAATCGGCCCTAAGAAATTCTTAAAATCAAATATCTCTTAGGACTAACCAACGAGAGCCCTAGAATCAAAATTTAATTATGATCCTTTAGAATTCAATGATCAGAAAAATAAAATCTTCTCATTCATTCAAACGAATTGAAATTTGGAACACTAAATTTTTTTACCATATTTTTTAATATAAACTGCAGGTAAAAAAATTAAAGTGTTTTAAATTTCAATCTGTTGAATGGGTGAGAATATTTTATTTTTCTGATCATTTAATTCTAAAGGGTTATAATTAATTTTTGACTCTAGGATTCTCGTTGGTTAGTCCTAAGAGATTTGATTCTACAACTTTCTTAAGGCTAATCAACAACGAGAGCCCTATAGTCAAAATTTAATTATAACCCTTTCGAATTAAATGATCAGAAAAATAAAATATTTTCATCCATTCAAACGGATTGAAATTTGGAACACTAAATTTTAGAGAGAAGGGTGTGTCGAGAGAAGAAGAACTTGTGTTTAGTGGATTTACAAAAATGATATTCACACAATAATCCAAACACAACACTAAACACAATTTCTCACATACATGTGGGCTCTACACACACTACTATGTGTGGGCCCCACATGTATGTGAAAGGTTATGTAAATTATTGTGTTTAGATTGTTATATGAGTAGCATTGTTGGTGGATTTAATGCCTCAAACGGGGCTAGACTTTCTGGTTGACAATCTTACCCACCGGACAAATTTTTATTGGTGGGAGGCACCACCTGACGTGCTGCTCTTGTGGCAACGAATAATTTCTCGATTGGTTGTGAGGTGGCAGCGCTTGCTGCAGCACAGCGAGGAAGGGTTTGGGTAAATTTTAAGGTTTCTATGCCAGTACTTATAAAAATAATAAAAATAATAAAAAACGTTTCTATGTCAGTAGATAAATTTGCACAGCTATCAAGCTGCAATAAAATAATTTCAATTTTCATGGAGTTAAGGGAAAAAATTCAATTTTAAATAGAATCTCTTTCATTTATCCTTGTTTTTCCTTCTATTTATAAAGGATGTGATCCTCTCCGGAAATGGATCCTCTCCCCTCCATATTTTGGATGGGAGGAGACAGACATGATTTAGACCATTCATTTGCTACAATCAACGGTTTGAATTTGCTTGTCAACTTTCACCGGTCAAAGTTAATGAGGTCCTCTTCTCGCACACAAACCCC
>BPLS01030267.1:158818-189066 GCA_019656275.1 Rhododendron kiyosumense | reverse complement strand
CTTGTTCGGGAATACCTCCCTACAATTGCTCCCCAGTTTTACTCATTGTTTTCTCTTAAATGACGAGCAAAGGTCTCAAGATCCGAGCAAGTTCATTTTGCTCCTTGTTTGCTCGTATGTAGCAACAACTCTAGTTTATTTCATACTTTCACAGTTTTCTCGATATTCAATCATTACTTTGGCCTAAAGTTTTCTCATACTTTAGCAAATTTCCAGCAATACTTTAGGAGTACCACTCGTACTCATCCCAATTTTGGGCCAAACATGGCCGTTTCAAGCATTATTCAATGCCAAGACTTAAGTGCATCAGGATTGGATTTAGATCTCATCCGTTGCTAGCATTAGAGCAATGTTCGTTGCTCGGGCCCCAAACTTCTTCATGCTTGGGCCTTTGTCTGACAATCTTCGTTTGTCATGACTCAAGCAATGTTCGCTGCTCAGGCCTCAAACCTTTCCATATTGGGGTCTACTTTTGACATTCTTTATTGTCATAGTTCAGGTTTATTCGTACCTATTTTCAATTTTAGCTCGTAGTCACCCAAGTTTTCGTGCTTGGTATTGCCCAAGCTTAACCATGCTCGGCAGACTGCCCAAGTTTATCCGCACTTGGGTATATTCGAGTTCCATCATACTCAATCAAATTTCAGCACCGTTTATGGTCATGGCCTAAGTTTACTCATACTTTGCCAAACTTTGAGTTTGATCGTACTCAATCGGATTGCCGCATTTTTCATGGCCTAAGTTTATTCATACTTAGCTAAATTTGGAGTTTGTTCATACCCAACGAATATTTCCGACGAATACTATTTGCTCCTCAGCATAGAGAACATGTATCCTTAGCTTGTTCTTGCCAAGACCAAACACATGCAATATATATGCTTTTAAATTTCTCATACTTAGTATTGTTGTGCTTACATGCACACACCCTAGTTTCATGTGTTTATTCATACACATCTAAGCATTCGTACTTAGTCAGGTTTGTGTGTCTTTTCGTACACTTCAACCGTGCTCAATCCTTACCAGATTTATTTACAGTTCTAGGCCCTTCATGCCTAGCCAATTTCGTGCGTTCATTCATACACACTTTTTGTACAGTGCTTGCTCGCCCAAGTGTTTCGTACTTGGCAGACTTGTGTGTTTTTTCGTACACAGTTAAGTATTTCGTACTTAACTTGTTAGATTGCTTTTTAAGTGTGTTCGTACTTCGATAACCTTTTAAGTATTGCTCGTACTTAGCCGTTTGTTGTATGCATCCTAAGTGGTCATGTTCTTAGGTCAACTTCTAAGTATATGCATACTTAGATAATATTGCAAGTTCACATTTGCAACCCTAAGTATTTCGTACCCGAAAAATATCTAAGTGTATTCATACTTAGATAAATCTGCATAATCTCGTATGCTCCCCAAGTTTTTATGTACTTGGGCCAATTCCTAAGTGTATTCATACTTAGGTTATACTTGTAAGTTTCTCGTACTTAGACAAATGCCTAAATATATTCATATTTGGCAGAATTGTACACATTCTTGTATGCATTCCAAGGTTTCACGTACTTGGAAATATTCCTTGCATTTCTTCAGATGCATCTTAAGAATGCCTAAGTTTATTCATACTTAGATGAATCTGCATGTTCACGTATGCAACCCAAGTGTCTCGTACTTGGAGATATTCCTAAGTGTATTCATACTAAGGTTACCCAAACGTATTCATATTTGGCAGAAGTGTGCATATTTACGTATGCATTCCAGGTTTATTCATACCTGTCCAAATGACCAAGTGTATTCATACTTGCATATTGTCATATACTCCATAAGATTGCATGTTCCTAGAAAAAGGTCTAAGTTTATTCATACTTAGATCCAAGTAATTTTGTACACGGAAAAATTTCATATGGACCCAAAATTCGTATAGACCCACGCTCTGCTCTCCAATACAAAAGGAGGAGAAAGAACAAGTTCTGGCTTCGTATTCTAGTGTAAAAAATTGCAAAAACAAAGTGTTTCACCAAAATCTGCGAATTTTATTCATAATTCAGTACTCAAGGGGGCGTTACGCGTACCCCTTGCAACTAACAAAAGCTAAAAAGCAAGGGAATTCTATTCGTAATTCCTACACAATCACGATGTGCATCCTAAAATAGAATGAAAGATCAAACTGAAGTCTTTAAAACAAAGAACTTCCTATTATGGACATTCCAGGGCCGTGGCACCGGGTTCCCGTCCAGGTCTGCCAACTTATAAGCCCCAATGCCCACTATCTCTATTACTCGATATGGGCCTTTCCAATTGGCCCCCAACTTGCCCTTGTTGGCCACCATGGTGTTGCCGAGCACCTTACGAAGCACAAGGTCTTCAACACCAAACTCTCATGGGTGGACATTTTTGTTGTAGGTTGTCATCGGCTACTCCTGATATGAGGCCAAATGCACCAGAGCCATTTCTCTCCGTTACTCGGCTAGATCCATCTCAGTTTCCAGGGCTCTATCATTGCCTCCCACTTTGTAAAATAATCTGTTGCTACCAACAGAAATTTTCTATTTCCAGTTGCCTTGTGAAGTGGACCCACGATGTCCATCCCCATTGTGCGAATGGCCAAAGACTTGTCAACGACATCACATCTTCGGCTGGTGTTTGAATCATTGGTGAGAATTTCTGACATTTCTCATAGATTTTCATATACACCTTTGTATCTTCTTGCATGTGTGGCCACCAATATCCTTGGGTGAATACTCGGTGGGCAATGGACTTGCCCCCCGCGTGACTCCCACATGTTCCTTCATGAATCTCGTGGAAAAACTTTCTACACCATCTCGGGGTGCACACAAACAAGTATGGCCCAGTGAAGGACTTTCTGTACAACTTCCCTTCGGGTGACAGCTAAAATCATGCAGATTTTGTCTTTATCTTGTGAGCCTCTTTTTTATCCGTGGGGAGTGTCCCATCTCGTAAGAACTCTACTATTGGATCCATCGAACTTGGCCCTTGGTTCACGTCCAAGACCAATTCCACACTCCTTTCAATGCTTGACTCAGCAAGATAATCTACTGCCACCCTTCTCTTGAATTCAGTTGGCACAGCTGTGGCTAACCAAACAAGTGAATTTGCATGGGCATTCTACCCAGAACTTATTTGCTCAATTTACACCCTCTTAAAAGTGTCGAGCAGATCCTTGGCGGTCTCCACATAGGCTGCCATCTTTTCATTCCGGGCTTCGTATTCACCAGACAATTGGTTCACCATGAGTTGTGAATCACAGTACACTCGTATTCTTTTTACCTTCAGGGTTTTCGCACTTCTCAACCCTGCTAACAGTGCCTCGTACTCTGCCACATTGTTGGAAGCACTGAAACCCAATCGAAGGGAGAATTCCATCACTACTCCCTCGGGAGGAAAGAGCACAACTCCAATCCCCGAACCAGTATTGCATGCTGATCCATCAACGAACAGTTTCCATTCCAAGGGATCTTGCTTGACTGGCTCCTTACTTTTCTTGGCCAGTGGCCTAGGTCCCTGCTCCTTTCTCGTAGGAGGCCAAGGAACAACTGTAGGTGAGAATTCTGCCACGAAGTCTACCAACACCTGCCTTTTAATTGCTGTGCGTGGCTAATAGTCAATATCGTACTGACTAAGTTCCACCGATTAAGTCAATAATCGTCACGAGAAATCTGTCTTTCGTAGCAATGATTTCAACAAAAACTCTGTGTAAACCACAATTCTATGACTCTGAAAATAATGAGGCAACTTCCTTGCCGCTGTCCTTAGTGCCAAGACCAATTTCTCAAGGGGCAGATATCTCGTTTCTACGTCTAGCGATGTCTTACTCACATAGTATACGGGGGTTTGCTCGGACCCCTTATTCCTCAATAATACTGCACTTACAGTATGCTCAAAAACTACTAAATACAAAGTTAAAGACTCACCCGGTTCAGGAGTAAACAAGAGCGAGGCCGCTGCTAAGTACTTTTTCAGGCCTTGGAACGCCTGTAGACACCCCAATCTGGGCTTCCAGATTAGTTTACTTATGGTTTTTGATTCCCCGATGATGAAATAGATCAAGAACACCCTGAGAATGATAGCGTGTTTGAGTTTTGAGTGTTTGCAAGACCCTTGAACCTAACCTATCCAAAGCCACTTCAAAAGGCCAAAAATCCTACTGTCGTGCGCTGCTCCCAGATCCTCGCGCGATGGTCAAACTGCCAGGTGGTGGTCAACAGTCAAAGCTTGACCGTTGACCATCGCGCCCGAGCGCAACCATCACGTGCCAGGGTGCACCATCGCGTGCCAGACTGGCTCCATCACACGATAGAGCACCACGGCGCACCATCGCGTGCCAAACTAGCTCCATCGCGCCAAGGCCCACCCTCGCGCGCCAGACTGGCTCCGTCGCGCGACAGTCTGCCTTTAACCAGTGAATGGCCTTGCACGGGTAGCTCAGCCTTAGGCCATTATTTTGTCCCCACACTGTTTATGGGGTGTTTTATTAATTTGTAGGGCTTTTCAGCCTTTAAACTGTATATTATGCTGTTATATGAACTGCGTGGTTTGTCCTGGGCGTGCACTAGTCCTTCCAGAGCCCAGAGGGTTTGAGGATAAGAGCTGTGGGTTTAAGCTCACCGGCGCGCGTGTGTCTTGGAGTTGTGCGCGCAGGAGTAAACAGCATGTAGTGACTTGTTCAGTGCATGCTGGTTTCTTCTTGCGTAATTCACTTTAAAACAGGGGCTCCCCAGTTTGTTTAAACTCCCACAGTAGTCTGTTTTCATCCTATACTAGCTATTCATTCATGCTATCTATCACATCCTGTAAACATGATACAGTTTTAATCCCCGATTAACTGTTCCCCCGCCCTAATTGGCTAAAGAATTGATTAATCAAACAGAATCGCAAACAAACATCTTTCGCAAATGCCTAAGTAGAGACCGATCTCCGGATTGGGCGAGAGTGGTGCCATAAAACCCTTCCCCTCTCATAACCTGGCTCCCGAACCCAGATATGGTTATGACGGACTAGTGCCTTCACTTTTTCAAATCAAAACAGCGCGGCAAGTGCTTCGAAATACGGTTCCTTGGGTGTCGGACCTTCAAACTCGAGTGGCGACTCTGTATTTTTGTGAGCGCTTGTCGTCCAGTTTTAAAAGCGCTCCATCGAATCAGCACTTTCTTTCGGGAACGGAACGGAATCCTTCCCTCGAAGAAAAAGGGCACGCTGCCCGCAGTGGTGACTCTGTTGGGGATCGAATCAATATTGGTCTATACTTAAAATTTAATACGCTTGAGAACAATCCCACAAAAAATCTGTCAAAATAGTGAGCTTCGCGCTGGTAAATAAAGGATTGGTGATTTAATAGGACCTCGTGTCCGGCCATCCTGACTGGGGCTTTTCCGATTGTTCTCTTGTGTAGTTTCTTCTAAGTATTGATCAATAAAGAGAGCCAAATTTGAAACGGCATTTGCGAATTTGCGATTCTGTTCCATTAATCAACTTTTATAGCATCTTTATTTGCATCGATGTGGGATAAGTCTCGTTGGATCATTTTGGCAATCCGGCACGGTTTACGGAGCTTAGGGACCCCGAATGACTAACAACCTTCGACGATGATAAGTCATTCTACCGTTCGATTGTTGCTCTGCAGTTATGCGGGCAGTGGGAGGTATATCTTGGCTTTAGTCTGAGGAACCTGTTACAAACCAAAACCGGCCTTTATATATGCAAAGCACTAAAACTCTTCAAACTAGGACAGGTACCCGCAGGGTATGATCTACTTGCATCTAACCCCCATATACTATCTACGTGTTACTGCTTTTCATATCGCATGCACTGTACATACATACCGGTTTACGTAGGAGCATGTTTAGGGCGGCTTCTAGGATGTCTCTCTTTTGAGTCTGTCTTATGCTTATTAGGACGCTGCCATGACCCGATGAAGAGTCATACATCTCAATGGTGCATGTTGCTAATGTTCAAAATCCTTAGATTAACGAGACTGTGGGAAATCAAGACTTTTTAAGTCCTTGGCTCATGCCCGATTGAAGTTTCAACCAAAAATAAGGAACCACAAAGTATGGATGTCGTGTCACAGGCACTACCCAGGTTGAAGTGCAAAGTCACTATACACCGCGGCGTTCAAAGTTAAGGTGCCACGTCATCTATACCGAGTTGTTCCAAGTTTAAAGTTGAAACTTCGAGAACGGAATAGTCAAAGGCTTAGGCTATTTTGAAATCTCTTTGTGTTAGTCGATTCAAACAAGGATACACCTTCGAAAAGAATTCTAAGGATTTTAGCAGCGTCCGAACGTCATGAGATAGACTCGGCTGTAGTTGTAGAGTCTAGGAGGACACCGATGATGGCAACATGTGCATTGCATTCTAATTGCTACAGGAACCTCACTGAGTTCTCGTTTACTTTGTTGTCCGAAGCTCTAGGCCATCTCACTGAAGGGAAGAGCCAAACCTACTTGGGAACGTGTGCTGAGACTATTTCACTGTCACTTTCGAATCTAGAATGGCAGCACAAATGGAGCTGGCTGAGCTTAAGAAAGCTGTAGAGGAATTGGGTCACAAGATGGACAAACAGATGATTATGGTCCAGGGACTTGTTGGCCTCGTTACCTCTACAGCCCCGCAGCTAGATATGGGTGTGGGCTCGCCAGAGCCCGAGATGGGCCTTTCCGGAGGCCACCCCCTGTCGTGCGCTCGTTTTGAAAAATTGAAGAGTCGCCACCCGGGTTTTTGTAAAATGGTTTGTTACCCGAGAAAACCTGGAACTTGAAAATGATATTTGAATTGAAAAATAAACCAGAGATTGGATTCGGAAGCCAGGTTACGAGGGGGGAAGGTTTTGTTTAGAAAAGCACCCCTCTCGCCCGATAAATCGGTCCTTACTCAGATTTGTGGGATTTTGAAAATCATTTCATTGCTTAAACTTTCAGGGTCACGAAAAGCAGTTTATAACATGTACGCAATTTAAACATTAGCACTGGTATGCAATAGATATAAACAAGTAGGCATACTGTCTCATGCAGACTCAACCGTACGGTAGAAAATATGTGCCGTGCGGTAGAAATATGTACCGTACGGTACATATCTCATAGCAAATTTTCCAGAAAACAGTTATAACATGTGAAAAAAACTTTATTTTAGCAGAAATGAAGTTTAATAATCATGCTTCAATTAATTAATCAGCAAATAAGGGGATTTATTCCACAAATACACTACCGTACGGTAGAGGAATGAGCTGTACGGTACATAATCTTTGTGGTTAGCAATTACAGTGAGCTAATGGGATATTCAGAGACCTAATTTGCTTACATGCAAGCTTACGTATTCATTGTGTAAAAAACTTTCTTATATCAAGACATAATTGATGTGATCAAAACACGTCACACGCTGTTTCAAAAGCAGAACAAGCATATCATACTAAGGGAAGCATGGTATCTTATATTAAGCTATGAGGTGAAGAAGAAAATAATGAACAAAGCAAATGTTCCCTGGGAAACATCTACCGTACGGTGGAAGCTTGTACCATACGGTGGAGTTAGGTGGGATTTCAAATGTTATTTTCACGTTTTGGACAATTTGGGTCCAGGGATGGTATGGGGAACCAACCTGCACCCTCTTTGTTCCCCTCAGAGTATAAGAACAGAAAAATTATACCTTTCTTGGAATGAATCTTTTGTTTTGGAAAATGGCAGTGTTTGAGGGAGTCTTCTGGTATGAGTTAAAATTGTTTTTGGTGCAAGAACACAAACTGTGACACTTTCAGAACATTTTCAAGGCAAAATGAGGCTTTTCTAGTATGATTTTCAGAAGGATTTTTCGTGTGTTTTCCAATCAAAACCCTAGAGTTTTTATACGGCCATTTTCAGAGCATTTAGCTTGGTCTCCAAGCATTTTCCAGTCGTCTGTAGACCTACGCCGGCCATGGGAGCCTACTGAACAGTGTGATGATGGCCTGAGATGCCTCGCCGAAATCCTGGAAAAGTTTATTGCAAGTACCGATGTACCGTATGGTGGACATATCTACCGTACGGTGGAAATACTTGTACCGTGCGGTAGATGTCACAACCGCCCTAACTGTAAGGCAGTTGGATGACGCATATGTCCCGTACGGTGGATACTTCTGCCGTACGGTAGAGTTGACTTTATGTTGACTTTTTCAAAATTCATTCCGGAATGGTATTTGTTTAAATTAAAATCCTTTTATCATCATCGGGGATTTTTAAAAGATATCGAAGTGTCCAAATTGGGGTGTCTACAGATGCCCCTCTTTGACGAGGCTCGTCGATCATTGATTCGTTCTGAGTCGCGTCAAAGACATAGACCACCCAATTTGAATATCCAAGTATCTTTTAAGCAGAAAATACTTTACAAAATATAAATGCAAATGGTCGTGCTCTTTCGAGCTGCCTACGTACCCCAATGTAAGGATCAGACCTGCGTAGTTCATGGGGGGCAAAAATGTAATCGATTTTTAGAAAGGTTGCATTTGTGCAAGAAATTTAGTCTTAGCACGGCTGTCTACACTTATTTGACTGAAGTTTGTTTCGAAAGTTGTTGAGGGTATGATCTCAACAAGCTTTTTTGAGAAGACGGTTTATTGAGGATAGATCTCAATAAACCATTCGAAAACATGTTTTAACAAATCATAATTGATAAGAAAATGTAAATTTAGCGAGGCTGTTTTACATTTTTAATTGAAATGTGATTTTGAAGTTTGTTGAGGATATGATCTCAACGAACTATTTTAAGAGAATGATTATCGAGGATAGATTTTAACAAATCATAATTGTAAAAAATGTAAACTTAGCGAGGCTGTTTACATTATTAAAAGGTAAAATGATTGATGATTTGTAATTTGGTATGATTTACTGAGAAATGACTTTTGAGAGCAAGATTTCCACAGTAGGATTTTATTTTGACAAACATAAATTGGTATGGCACCATTTTTAGGAGATGAACCATGAGAGGTCGAGGGATTTGAATTCAAAATTGAGTTTTGAAATGCACATATGTGCCGTACGGTAGAGTGTGTACCGTGCGGTGGAGTTGTTTGAGAGGTGTACCGTACGGGACATCGTTCCACCGTACGGTAGAGGAAGTTATGAGACATAAATATTTAAAAACCGTTTCAGTCGGTTCGTTTTCAAATTTCCGAACTCCTCTCCTTCCTTCTCTCGATCCCTCTCAAACCCTAGGCTTCCAATCCTCTGATTTTGGCCATGGAGGGTGATGGGGATAACAGAGGTGAAGTCCCAAGCAGTGGCGATGGTACGGCGGCAAGGGGAACCGAGCCCAGTGTCGTTGCGGTTCCAATCGTCGCCGAGGAAGTTGGTTCATTACTGGGCGAGGGCCCAGTTGCTATGGCTGAACGTGGCGGTGATGGAGGGGCGATGGTCACGCCCATGGATAGCGCCCAAACCGTCGAGGGTTTTATGGTTACCACAACAGGGGTCGGTGGTGCAATGGCGGCAGGAGACACATTGATGGACGAGTGCCGTACGGTGGAAGGGGAGAGCCGTACGGTGGAAGTTTTGGCTGGTGGGGATATCACGGTAGAGGGGGAGCACCGTACGGTGGAAGTATTGGCTGGTGGTGATGATACAGTACTGAGAGAACACCGTACGGTAGAAGGGGAGCACCGTACGGTGGAAGAACCAACCGTGGGTGGTTCAACAGGTTCTGCAGCAAGCATGCCCGCGACGCCGGCGAGTACTCCTTTTACTCCGGCGGGTTCAGTCGTCGAGATGGAGATATGGGGTCTTGATGTGAGCGTGGAACGTCGGGCCATGGAGGAACGAGGAACGCCGGCCAGCGCGACTCCTTCAGATTTCCCTTTTACGCCGTCGGACATGCATATGGAGACGGAGAGCAGAGGAGGGGGGGACGAGGATGCTGAGGCTATTGCTCGGAGGTTAGCGAGGGGGAAGTCAGTAGTGGGAGAGAGCGAGGGGCAAGAGGCGAGGGATCCACTGGCGGATCCTTTGTTTAGGCCACCTATTGGTTCTTCGAGGGAGCAGGGGGTGAGTCTGCGAGACACTTTAGAGTGTGCAGACCCTCGGGACTTGAGTGCTCGATTGGCGGAGACTCCTTCGTTGGCTAGCGTGCTTGCTAGAGAGGAGACTTTGAGGGAAGCTGAGAGAGAGGAGGAGGAGAGGCAGAGAGCGAGGGAGGGCCCTCGGGTTACTCTGATTCAGGAGGTGGAGGCAGCGGCGAGGGAGAGGGCAGCTTTCAGCGAGGAGTCTTATGTGCCTCGCGTCCACTTCTTCATGCCTTTTGGGGTGGACGCGTTCGTGCCTCGTCAGGCCCTACAGGAGGAGCAGGTGCTTCATGACCCAGGGAGTCACATGGGGATGTCCGGCCCATTGGTAATTTTAATTTCAATGCCTTTTACATTTCTTACCTTTATATGCTTATCATATCATTGTATCTTAGTCTGTATGCATGTTTACTTAAAACAGGAGGATACGTCAATGGCCTGTTATGGGGGGCCTGCTAGGTCCCTTGAATATTACGAGGCTTTAGACCCTAGGGTTCGGAGCTTGGTTGATGCTGCAGGTTTTGGTCCTTTCATTCGGACCTTATTCACGGGAGGGCGATCGGACTGCTTCCTAGTGAGGGCTTTAGTAGAGCGATGGTGGAACACCACGAACACTTTCCACCTTCCATTCGGTGAGATGACCATCACCACTTTAGATTTTGCAGCGATTACTGGTTTGAGGGTAGGAGGGGACCCGATACCTTTTGACTCAGAGTTGTATAGGGATCAGAGGGCTTTGGAGTATTACTTGGGACCGGGGTTTCGGGCAGCGGATGCAATGGTGAAGTATTCGCAATTCGAAAAGGGGTATTGGGATAGAACCCCAGCGGATGACAAGGAAGTAGCACAGATGGCCCGGGCTTACCTTCTTTACCTTTTTGGCGCGTCACTGTTCCCAAACAGGCGTAATGGTGTACACCTAGGTTGGCTGCCGGCGTTCCACCATCTTGAGCAGGCGGGGAGATTTGATTTTGGAGGGGCTGCCCTGGCGACCTTGTACTGCTTTCTTGGGAGCGCGTCCCGCATGGTTGGTACGACTTTAGGCGGCTACTGGAGAGTTTTGGAGGTAAGATATTCAATTCATGCTTTTAAATCCTGTATTACTTGCTTTTCGATCTTCTTTGACTAATACAATTTGCTTAACGTGCAGGTTTGGGCCTTTGAAGTACTGGGGATGTATGGACCGGAGAACACGTACGAGAATCCTCGAGTACTTCCTCGAGCATTGAGGTGGGCGCCCAAGTACCGCCAATCCAGCGAATTCCGAGGGAACTTGAGGGAATTCCGCCTCTTCCTTGATAGGATGTCTGGCGAAGGGGTAAGAACCTTTCACTTTTGATCATATGATGCTGTTTTTAGGTCACTTTCCTAAGGCATTCTTCAATTTTCTGTAGGTTCTATGGAATTTGTGGACCGGGCTGCGAGCAGACTTTCTTGTCCGAAGCCGGGAGGTGACTCGCAGCCGCGTTCTATTGGAGTCACCCTTCGGCTGGCAATGGTATCTGGGGGAGCGGGTGACACGCCAATCGTTGGGGCTTGCGGAGTTTAGGGTTCCGGTAGGTGTGCCACTCTTGATGCTGAGGACCGGGGATTATACGCGGGAGGAGATCGAGAGGCACACGAGGCCAGTCGAGGACCTGACAGCTTATCTTAGTACTTCGATGGACTATGCGGGCTATAGAGAGAGATACCTGGCTTATCGTCTTCGGATGGTAGAGCGGCTGTCGGGTGCTATGGAGGCGGGGGGCAATGAGAGTGAGGCGGCGACAGGGGCCTCAGGGAGTAGAGGGAGTAGACGGGGTGGTACCAGCTCACGCCGTAGGCCAGGTAGGGGACGAGGTGCTGGACGGGTTGCAGAGGTGGGGCATACTTTCCCGGAGGTGAGCAGAGTGGTGTCAGTAGTGACGCGGGAAGGTATTGAAGGCGAGATCGTTATCCCGTCACGCTCTGCGAGTATTACCTTACCTGAGGCTGAGGTATGGAATTTGACTTGTCATTTTAATTTCTTGCAGACTTATTTGATGTATACATGTCATTCTAATGTGCTGAATTTGTCTTAGGTACCACGAGCATGGGCAGAGAACGTATACCGGCTGCTGTTGGACTGCTTCACGGTGATTCGTCAGGGAGCAATGGGCGTATCACCCGAGGTTTTGCCACGCGGGGCCACAGCAGCTGTACAAAGGGGTGGTGCTAGGCCGAGAAGTTCAAGTGGTGGACTGACCAGCCGCGGGGGAGGTCGCGAAGAGTCATCCAGTCGGGGAGGAGGTCGAGGCGAGGCTAGTAGCCAAGGAAGAGCTCGAGGCGAGGCTATTAGCCGAGGAGGAGGCGTTTGGGTACGTTTTTCAAGTTATTTTCCCTTTACACCATTGTTTCTGATGACTGCTTTCTAATGATATCTTATAATGCAGATTACAAGGCATCCTGGGGTAATTCATAGGCCACGCACAAAGAATGCGAGGAGCAGTCCGCCTCTTGTTCAATCTACCTCCATTACTCAGGAGAGAGTCTTGCGAGAGAGGCGCGCGCGGCCAGCAGAGGTGGTGGAGAGAGGTGGAGATGATGAGGAGGAGGAAGAAGGAGGAGGAGACAGCTTGTCCAGCAGCTCATTTTCTGATCCTCGTTACGTACGGCCTCCTGGCGAGCGGAGCGATGATGATGATGACGACGACGATGATGGTGATGACGGTACCTCCTTTGAGGTTAGGGAGAGACCACAGAAGATGGCGCGTCGTTGAGCCTTTTCTATTAGTTCTAGCTTTTTAGGAGATGAGGCCTGCGTGCCTTTTTTGCTTTGGACGACTGTTTGTCCCTTTTTCTGATTTTGCATAGATGGGGCTTGCATGCCATGACAGTAGTACTCGTGTTTTTATTTTTTCCATAGGTTTTCACTTTCAAACTTGCTATGTAGATGCTGTTTTTGGGTTTATAAATAAGCTTGTTCTTTTAATGCATTTGTACCACACATGTCTATTCTAAACATAGAAGTCATAACACCGAGATAGTGAATGCTTGAGTTGTGACGTGGTTTCAGCTGAATTTGTACCGAAACTTGTAATATGTGCAAACTGACCCGGAAGACGTTGCCATTGAACCATGTACGCTCAAAATGACTGTCATGACTTGAGAAAATGAAAAGGTTGGTTTGAGAGTTTTGACATTACAATCCTATTGGACTAGAATTATGGACTCGTGAAACGCCAAATCCCGGATTTTGGGCCCAAACTTGAAACTGACACCCTTACGTACTTAGAGTATCGTGACATGACTTGTAGGAATCGACAAAAGGTAAAGAAACTTGTCTTTGAATATGACGCGAAAAAAAAATGAGCTTTTGATAGGAAAAATGGTCCTCGGGGTACCAAACTCGCGTATTTTGGTCCAGACTCGAAACCAACCTTCCCTCAAAGTTATATTGCAGTAGTATGACCTCTTGGTGCGGATAAAAATGAAGAAAACGCCTCTAAACCAGATTTTGACAGTTCATACGCATGGTTTTGGACGTTTTCGAGCCGTTTTACGCACCAAAACTGTAAATCATGGCCCGGAGCTGCAGCCAAACCTTCCGTGAAGTCACTTTTGCACAATATAACTTGTATTTGCTAGCCAAACTGGCTAAAATGCCCCAAAACAAGTTTTGACCTCTGAGAACCAAAAATCTGCAGACACAGTGCACATACTCTACCGTACGGGAGATACATGTGCCGTACGGTGGAACTTTGTAACGTACGGTGGAGATACTTCTACCGCACGGTAGAAATTTGTGATACATGGTGGAGATATATCTACCGTACGGTGGATACTTGTAACGTACGGTAGATATATGTCTACCGTACGGTAGAGGCCTGACAGGACAAACCTGCAATCAGTCTTGGTACCCTCTTTATTTCCCTTTATGCTTGTTGGCCGTTTTCCCATTGTTTTGCAGGCTATCAAAGGCTCTGCACTTGCCTCTTTGAAGGATTTTGAGGGGTCTTTTCCAAAGGTTAACGCGTTCTTCGGCGTGGCACGTATATCGAGACACCCTTTCGAAAACTGGAAGTACGTGGATTTCTTCCTATAAATACCCTTCCTTGCCCTCATTCTTTTCCATAATCAAAGTCATTTCTCTCTCCTAAAATCATGAACTTTCCTGCCTTGATACGTCCATGGCTCGACGAGCTTGACGGCATTGATTGGCTGAATTGTCGCTCACATAGGCTAGGTTCTCTGTGATATGTTCGAGACGTTATCATACGTCCCGAGCTCCTTCGTGCTGCTACCCAAATGTGGGACCCAGAAGTACATGTGTTCCGTTTCGGTTTTTCGGAGCTATGTCCCACTGTAGAAGAGTTCCACGCTTATCTCGGTGGTTTTGACCTGGAGGTTCCGGTTAATCCTTTCAAGAAGATTGGAATAGCGCAAACTTTGTCCGAGAAGTTGGGGATAAGCAAAAATGCAGCCAAATCCCTATCCGAAGGCAGAATGCTGAATATTCCTCGTCTTATCAACCAATTCAGAGGTAACAGGTTTGCTTTGTGCTTATGTTTGCTGGCTGCCTTCCTGCTTGTGCAGCCTGACGGTCAGGCGAGCTCTTTGTTGGTAAGTGTGGCTGCTCAAATTGATGATCGCAAGGATGTAGCTCCGATGGTTTTAGCTGAAACAATAATAGGGCTAGATGCTGTGCATGCTGGTCAAACCAATGTCTTTGGAGGTAGCCCATTATTCCTACAGGTAAGCTTCTCACTCAACTCTCCTTTTTCTGGTTTTTCTCACTTCCTCTTTTTACCTCAACACTCGGTTCAAGTTTTCTATGGTTTCTGACTTGTCTTTTCTCTCATTGCAGTTATGGTTGTGTGATAAGCTCAATTTGCTGGAGCCTGTTCCAAGAACTCGGGTTCACGAGACACAGGGTTTTGTGAGGAGGAATTTTGTGGAGGTTTATGGAAGTGAGGAGCTATGGGTTCAGCGTTTCCATCAAGTTACGGAAGAAATGATTGCATGGCGGACTAATTGGGCTGATCTTCCAGTTATGGCACTTAGCAACATGGGGCGTAGCAGGATGATGCTGGCGGGCATGTTTGGTTGGACCTTTTATATCCCTTATCGTATTCTTCGTCAGCTCGGAGTTCGTCAAACGATGCCGCCGCATGAGTACTTTATCATGTCACCTTTCAAGTTCTCTACTTGTCGTTTTTACCAGCACACTTGGAGAGGACGTGTTACCATTCCGAGGGATCCATACCCCAGTGTTCTGTTGCCACAGAATTATGAAGATTGGCTCATTCAAGATGTAGAGGCAAGAATTGGGTGGAATGAGGGGTGATTCGAGACATAACTTTGCTTGTGCTCCGAGATGAACTTAGGACCCTTAGTGTGTTTGTTTCTTTGTTGGCTTGCTATTTCTTTTTGTCAGTGTGCTTGTTTTTTGAAAGTTTCATGCTCAGCTTTGCATCCGAAGAAGTTTGTTTGAATAAAACTTGAATTATGAAGTTTTCCCGCTTTTGAATTCTTGTTGGTTCTGTTGATGTCTTTATGAACTGCTTTTTAGAAGAAAATGGAGAGATTTTTTTTTGAAATAAAACGACCGAACCTTAAAGTAAGGTTGCCTACGTATCCCGAAGGAATCAGGTCATGACGTAGTTCAGGTACACACATTTTTTTGGTTTGGGTTCACTCGGGTATTTTACACTCTCCTTTTGTGCTCTAATTTTTGCCTAGTACCGCCCTTTCGGGTTTTTGGTCTAGCGAGCTCTTTTTCAATATTAGCCTTGAATTTTGCCTAGGTTGTCCTTTCGGATTTTCCACCTAGCAGGCTTTTGCTCTAATTTTTGCCTGAAACTGCCCACCCTTGTGGTTTTCAGTTCAGCGAGCTTCTCTCAGGGGTAATATCTTTTAAGTTGATCCAAGTTAACCAAAGTAGAAAACTCATTACCATCGAGGTCAATGAGTTGAGTTGCTCCTCCAGACAAGATTGTCTTAATGATGTACGGCCCAGCCCATTTTGGTCGGAATTTCCCACGTGGATCAAAAACTGGAGCTCGTATTTCCTTTAAAACCATTGCCCCTTCTTCCAGATCTCTTGGCCTGACTTTCTTGTTGAATGCCCGGGAAAATTTTCGTTGATAACCTTGAATGTGGTACAGTGCCTTGAGACGCCTTTCATCGAATAACATCAGCTCTTCAAATCTGCTATTCAGCCATTCTGCCTCACTTACTCTCGACTCTGCCATGATCCTTAGTGATGGTATTTCCAGCTCGATAGGGAGAACGGCTTCCATGCCATAAACCAATGAATAGGGTGTTGCCCCTGTCGGTGTACGGATGGACGTCCGGTATCCCCACAAAGCTAGCGGTAATTGTTCATGCCAGTTTCTGGCAGACTGTATAGTTCTCTCAAGAATGGTTTTGATGGTTTTATTTGCCGCTTCGACCGCCCCATTGGTTTGAGGGCGGTATACCGTTGACTTATGAACTTGAACCCCGAATTCCTCAAGAACCTCGGCCGCTCGTCCTTTGAAATGAACGCCATTATCTGACACGAAGGCTCGTGGAACCCCATATCGATAAACGATGTTTTGCTTGATAAAATGAGCCACTTGTACTGCCGTTAAAGTGGCATATGAGGCTGCTTCTACCCATTTTGTAAAATAGTCGACTGCGACCAAAATAAACTTGTGGCCATTGGATGCTGCTGGCGTGATTCTTCCAATAACATCTATGCCCCAAACAGAAAATGGCCAAGGCAACGTCATAGAGTGTAACTCAGATGGTGGAAGATGCATAAGATTAGCATGAATCTGGCATTTGTGACACCGTCGCACATACTGAACGCATTCAGTTTCCATAGTTGACCAATAGTAACCTTGTCTCAAAATCTTTTTGGTTAGCATTAAACCATTCATGTGGGGACCACAAACTCCTTCGTGGATTTCTTCCATGATTCTGGCAGCTTCATGCCCATGTACACACAATTTATGCACCCCACAGGGTGACCTTCGATATAGTCGTCCTCCACAAAGTATGTATTGAGAAGCTAACTTCCGAAGGGAGGTCTGATCTTTCTTGTCAGTCCCTGGCGGACATTCTCCCTTCTCGATGAAGTTCCAAATATCATGATACCACGGCAACCCATCATCTGGCTCATCAATTGCCATGACATATTCGTACACAGGTTTACTCCTTTGCTCAATCATAATTGGTCGCATCTTAACTCCAATTGGTATTTCTACCATGGATGCCAAGGTAGCGAGAGCATCAGCAAACCGGTTCTTTAACCTCAGCACATGAGTAAATGTTACTATTTGGAATTGCGGAATTAAGCCTTCAAGATTCTCGTAATAGGGCTTAAGTTTGTCTTCTCTGACTCTCCAATCGCCATTAGCTTGCGACACCACCAAATTGGAGTCTCCGATTACTTCGAGCTTTTGTACTCCGATTTCTAATGCGGCTTCCATTCCTACAATACAAGCCTCATACTCAGCTTGATTGTTGGTAACCCCAAAGTTTAACTTGAAGGCTAATGGAATATGCGACCCATCAGGCAAAATCAACAATACTCCAATTCCAAATCCTCTTTGATTGGCAGCCCCATCAAAATGCAATGTCCAAACGTCATTGGCTGTTGCCATCACATTCTCGTCTGGAAACTTGAACTCCACATCTTCTGGTCCTTCCACAGGACGATCTGCCAGGAATTCTGCCACCGCTCTCCCTTTCACGGATTTCCGTGTAACATACCTGATATCGAACTCAGAAAGCAAGAGTAACCAACGTTCTACCTTACCGATGAGTGCTGGCTTCTCGAGCAGATATTTAAGAGGGTCCATTCGAGAAATCAACACTACCGAATGAGCTAGCATGTAGTGCCTCAGTTTTTTGGTGGCCCAAACTAGAGCCCAACACGTCTTCTCTAGAGATGTGTAGCGTTGTTCACATTCCGTCATTCTTTTGCTTATGTAATAGATAGCTTTTTCAACCCTATCTTCTCCTTCTTGAGCCAACATGCTACCCATTGCTGAAGATGTCACAGACAGGTACAAAATTAAAGGTTTTCCTTGCTTCGGGGGCATTAAGACTGGCGGATTCTGGAGGTAACTCCGTACGGCTTCGAAAGCTCGTTGACACCTATCATCCCACCTGAATTGAACTCCTTTCTTCAGCAGACGAAACATCGGCTCGCAAGTTGAGGTTAACTTGGCGATGAATCGGCTTATAAATTGGATCTTGCCGAGAAAACTCCGCACCTCTTTCTCAGTTCGAGGTGGCTCCATTTCTAGAACTGCTTTAATTTTAGACGGATCGACCTCGATCCCACGAGTGGTGATTAGAAAGCCCAACATTTTTTCTGCTGTGACCCCAAACGTGCATTTCTCCGGATTAAGCCGCAATCTGTACTTCTGAATCCTTTCAAAGAATTTCCTGAGCGCGGGCAAATGTCCTTCCCTGTTTTTGGATTTTACTATCATATCATCCACATAGACTTCAACTTCTCTATGAATCATATCATGTAATAGTGTTGTCGCTGCCCTTTGATAGGTGGATCCTGCATTCTTCAGCCCGAATGGCATTACCCTATAACAGTAGGTGCCCCATTCTGTGATGAAAGTGGTTTTCTCGCGATCTTCGGGTGCCATGAGAATCTGATTATATCCTGAAAAGCCGTCCATAAAAGATAACAAAGCATGTCTCGCAGTGTTGTCAACGAGAACATCTATATGTGGGAGTGGGAAATCATCTTTTGGACTTACTTTATTTAGATCTCTAAAATCGACGCAGATTCTTATCTTGCCATTCTTTTTCGGTACAGGCACAATATTTGCAATCCATTTGGGGTATTCTGTTACAATTAGAAACCCAGCATCAATTTGCTTTTGCACTTCTTCTTTAATTTTTAATGCCCAATCGGGTCTCATTTTCCTTAGCCTCTGTTTAACAGGTTTCGCGTCAGGATAGAGTGGGATTCGGTGTTCCACAATTTCAGGGTCAATTCCGGGCATATCTGCGTGGGACCAGGCAAAGACATCTTCAAATTCTTTTAATAAATCTGAGAATGCTTTGAATTCCTCCGAAGACAGCCCAGAACCAACTTGAACCATTCGTGGGTTAGTTTCATCTTTCAAGTTTATAAAAACAACTTCTTCTTTTATTGGCTGAGCATATCTTTCTTTTTCCTTTTGAAGCAAAGCCTGGAGTTCTTTAGGGATTTCTTCGTCATTTTCATTTTCTTCATCATTAGGGTCAACATAGTTTATCTCGGAGACAGCAAAGTAAGCAAAGTTGTCCTCGTTCATTTCATCATCAAAGGTGGCCTCAGGGGCATCATACATCAGAGTTGACTCAAACTCAAAATAGAAAGACTGACGTGGAGGGTCAAGAGGCACAAGCTCCGACTCGGAATCAGACTCAAATAGGACAGACTCAGATTCAGACTCAGTGTCGGATCCAGTCTTGAGATAGCCTATATGTGGTACAAAAGTGCTATTTTTATAACTTCCAACAGCATCTACTATGAAAGAAGTAAAATCCTCAGATGCTTCTTCTCCCACCATCATGACAGCAGCTCCATCTTGAACCGTACTCATTGGACCCTCCTCAAAAAGCGATGACAGATAGTTAGAATCCAAGTACTCAACCCAGTCAATGTTGAGAGCTTTCACCAATTCAGTCAATTTCTTAATCTCATCATCACTGTCCCACGTATTGTTGGCGAAGATCTCGAATCCGGGCAATTGTACATTGGTTTCAGAATCCCAAAAAGGCTCCGGCTGCCCCAGATACCTTTCCTCCTTGGCTTTGACAAAACGGATAGGTCCTTTCTTCGCAACTGCCTCCTTTCCACCAGTAGGCACATATCCTAGACCAAAACGACCGTTGTTTGATGGGAATTTCGGAAATTCAGGAACTCCTTGATTGTCGCGCCCAAGCCCCATACCGGGCATATAGGACATCCTTTTCATCATCTTGACAGCCACAGAACTTATCACAAAATCCTGGTCGATCTTGATAGTGTGCACATTATCAGCAATGTCGAAGGAAAATCCTCCCAAGGTAACGTCCTCTTCTCCATGCATAATTTCCAAAACTGGCGCATTGTCAGCAGCATGAGGACGGATCCCAGAATCCCCATATATGGTGAGAGTACCCTTAGCCAAGCCCAATTGCACTTTCTGATGCAGGGAGGAAGGCACAGCCATTATATCAGGATGATGAAGCCAAGGCCTTCCCAAGAGCAAATTGAAGGAAGCCGGGATGTCTAAAACATGAAATTCTACCTTGTTATTGAATCCCTCAACGGATATTTCCAACAGAACTGTGCCAACCACATCACGGCGGGTATTATCATAGGCACGTACCCCCAAGTTGGATGGCTCAAAATCCTTCTTTGTCAGCCCAAGACAATAAGCTGTCCAAAGCGGGCACACATTCAAGGCGGATCCATTGTCAAGCAGACAGACCGGGACCCATTTTCCCATACACTTGAAGGTGACATGGAGTGGTTTATTGTGACCGGCTCCTTCGGCTGGTAGATCTTTCTCGGTAAAGGTTACAGAATGTTTAGCAGGCTTGGGCATAAGAAGGGCTATGACAGCTTCGGGAGTGATATCAGTGGGTACTGTCATACGAGACAGGGCTTGGATAAGCTTTTGGCGATGTTCAGTAGAAGTGGACAAAAGGTCCCAAATGGAGATTGGAGCTGGGGTTTTGTTGAGTTGTTTTATGATCGGGTCTTTCTCGGGAGGGGCTGTTTGGGTAGGCAAAGGTTGGGTTGGTTTGGGTTGAATAGGTTCGGGTTCAGCTTGGATAAGTTCAGATTGGATAATTTCACCCCAAAAATCATTGTCTTGAGTTTGAGGAGGTTGGGTTGGGTTTCTATTTTGGAGCCGGTCAGGTTGGTACACTCGGCCACTTCGGGTTAAGCGGCTCACAGTTTCATTCCACAAGCCTTGGTTACTCCCCCATACATCTTCACCAACTTTGCGTTTCCCTTTCTTGATTTCCTCCATTTTTTGTTTCATATCGGGATCTTCTATCCAGATATCTTCCAAATTTTCCTTAGCCTTACGCTTGTTGATGTCAATAATTTCCATTCTCTTGCTTAACCCGTCTATGGCACTATCCATCCAGAAGGAATCATTCATCATGGCTTTGTTGACTGTCCAAACTTCACCATTCCCAACTTGAATATCCATTACCTCGTCTTCATCCCAAAAGTTATCAAAAAGAGTATGTTCTAACATCGCGACATTGGGCTGCGGGGGAAAAGGTGCAGCTGGCAATGGGAGAGACTCTCCAATAATGTACGCTTGAGGGAACCAATCAGTATCCTCAAAAACTGTTTCAACCTTGACTTGACCAAGGTTATTCTGCAAAGGTAGCGCAACTTCAACAAAAGGGCTCATGTCCCTTAGTTCACCTTCTTGCTCATATCCTTCGGGTGTTTGAATGAATTGGTTAGTGTCAAATGCAGCATACCCCTCATGGCCCGGATGATAAGAATTTTTGAAGGGTCCACGGCTGGACTCGTCGAAGGCCACAAAGTTATGCAATTCTTGGTTCGTTTCTTCTTCTTCTATTTCAAGCTCTGGTTCTTGGAATAATCCGTAAAGAGAGTACCCGTCCAACGGGTTGGCTTGAAATGACTCCCAATCCTGCACAAAATCACCCCAATTCTGGTTATCTTCGATTGGTCCGCCTCCTGCCAGAAACTCCACAGTTTCTTCCTCAGTCCAGCCTTCCATCAAGTGCCTATTTTCTATTTCAAAACTTCCCAAGAACAGTACCTCGGGCTCTTCTGACACATAAACAATCGGCTTAGGCTCCGTATCGGGCACAATAAATTTGCTTGGATCTGAGTTAGACTCCTTTCCAAACATATTCATGGCTTGATGCTGCCTATTTATTTCGTTGAGTGCCAGCCGTGTTTCATGTCCAAAAAGGTGCGATAAAGAGAACGTGTCCAAGGGATCATTCTCTTCTATTAATTGGTATTCCGTTGGCTCAACATTCCATTCAATTTCAACAAATCTTTGATAAAACTGAACATTTTCAAAGAAATCCTCCAAGTTTTGAGGTGGTTGGCCAAATAGTCGCTGGCTGGTTTGGTCATAAGCATGCTCACTTTCATAATTGGTAAACAGAAGAGGCAATGTGACACAATCCAACGGGTCATTTTCTTCCAACATCTGCCATTCGTTTGGTGTTGGAATCCATTCCCATTCTTCTTCATTGTCAGGATCCATGTGGTCAACATAGACCATTAACCAGTCATCATTGATTTGGAGGGCACCCATGATCTCATTTCCAGGTTCGGGTTGATTCTGAGCGTGAAGTCCCTCGGCCTCTCTTTCCAACCAGTCATCCACAAGATCCCCCCATTCGAGCATCCATTCATACTTCATGTTTTCGAGAAAATTGACTTCGCTATCATTGGGTATTTGCACAACGGGCCTTGGGTCGGTTTCGGGGACAATGAAATGGTTGGGGTTGAAGTTGGCGGGGTTGAGGTTATTTTGAGCAGGGTTTAAGGTAATGTGGTTGATTTGGTTGTTAGGTTTGTGTTCGGGCATTGGGTTGGCAACGGTGTTTGGTTTTGGTGGAATCGGGAGGGTTTCATTGTCAATGAGGTCTTGGATTTGATGTCGGAGGTGGAAACAGTTGTTGGTATAGTGACCAGGCATTTGGTGATAGTCACAAAAGGCTTTTGGGTTGTGGCTAGCAGGGAGTTCTTTGGGTAGCTCACGGGGTTCAAGGGGTTTGATGAGTTTCTTTTCAAGGAGTTTTTGGTAGACAGAGGACAAAGGACTGGAGAATTGGTGGAAATGTCTTCTGGGCTTATTTGGCTGGGTATTTATTTGGTTGACTGGCTTGGTTTCATTTGGCTTTTGGTAGTTGGAGCTAGAGCTGGAGTTGGAGTTGGATGGGTTGTGGTAGTTACTTCCAAATAAGGTACTACTGTTGCCAGAGTAGACCCTTTTGTTTTTGGTTTCAGTTTTTTCAGTTTTCTCAAAGATCCCTAAGCGAAGTGCATCCTCGACAGCAAGTCCAGCTTCATAGAAAGTCTTAAAATCAGCAGTGGTTTGAAACACCACTAGATGCTTGGCAAAATCAGGTGCCAAATTTGTAGTAATGATTCTCATTTGCTCTTTATCAGATGGTCGATCGATCATTTGAGAAGCTTTTCCCCTCCATCTCTTGACAAAGTCAGCAAAAGACTCGTTTGACTCCATTTTGGTGGATTCCAGTTCTCTCACAGTCATTTCCAGCTGAATGTTATAATTGTAATGAGCAACGAAGGCTACCCCAATGTCATCCCAGCTCTTCTTCCTTGAATCATCCAAAGTAAGGAACCACCGAAGGGCAGGCCCCTTAAGTGTTTGCTGGAACATTTGCGCCATTGCATCCTTTTCAATTCCATACATGGACAGAGTGCCCACGTATGTTTGTAAATGAGCCTTTGGATCCTCGGTACCATCAAATTTTTCCCAATCAATAGGTTTGAAGCGATCAGGCAGCTTAGCATTTGGGAACAAACACAATTTTTCCATGTCCACTCCAGTGGCAGCCACTTTTTCTTGCTTCTTAACAGATTCTTCCAACTGGATGAGCTTGGCCATTACTGCATCTATGGTAGTGGGTTTCTTTTGAACCATGAGCATCAACTGGGAAATTTGGTTGTCGTATCGTTCTGCTTGCTCCACCATTGCCTCTCTAAGGATTTCGAGCTCAGTCTTTTCCCCTGTTTCCGATACTTTGACTTCTATTTCTGGACCTTTCGACATTTCTGACGGAGCTGGCACGGATTCTAACCTTGTTAATCGCTTTTCGGGTCGAGTCCAACCGAGTACGTAATGCTGCCTTCTCCTTGGACCAATTGCTTAGAACTTCTAGAAAAGACAGAAGGATGAATTTTAGTAATCTATGATTTTTACCTAAAATCTTTGAATGAGAATTACGATGTCGTCGCTTGAGATGCTCGCAAGCTTAGCAGAATTGCCTTAATCCTCAGTCATACGATAATGTATCCTTTATAGGGAGCATTTAGAAGGAAAAACCTTGTCAAGCCAGAAAAGATGATTGTCAATAACCTTGAATAGACTTTGAAACTTGATGTTGAAAAAGTTAGTCATTAAGAGTTAGGCTTTAATGAACTAACTCATGGTTTGAAAAAGCCGTTGAGACTTTTGTGATAGTTTGAAAAGGAATTGATTTTTGGAAATTGAGTTCCAAGAATCAATTTTCAAATTTTTGGAAGAAAACTAGTTATTAAGGGCAATGCCTTAAAGTATTAATTTTAACTTGAAAAGGCTAGTCATTGAGGGTTAGAACCTCAGCAAGCTAGTTTAATTTGGAAATTATTGACAAGATGACGTTCATGGCTTGGTTTTAGTTTTCCCAAGTTTCATTGCTCCTAAGAACTCAAAACATGCATTGTCCATCATGCATGACTCTTCATTGGTTAAGGCAAATTCGTTTAAGCTTGATAGGGCTGATAATCTAGGGTCAAGCTAGCATACAGACATTGAAACACGTAGGCAAGATGCAAGGAAAACGGTAAACATGTAAACAGGATATATCACGTAATCCTAACGTGAGGGCCCTGTCTTAGCTTTGGTAAAAGTTCTATGTTTTTTGCTACATGCAGAAGGCTGGTTTTGGTTCAGAGGGGTTCCCCAGACTAGAGCCAATAATTTGCCTCCCTATTGCCAAGTGTACTGCATGGCAACGGTCAAACGGCAGGCTGACTCATCATCGTCCGAGGTTGCCGAGCATTTCGGGATGTCCTAGCACCAGCAAGCTGGGTAGGGTAACCAAAATGTAGCGGCGGGGCTTATCGAACATCGATGCACGTGTAATGCAAAGTTTAAGCAATAATATGAAAAATCCCACAAATCTTTTCAAGCTTGGCTCTCAAATTAACTCATATTTTAAAGAACAATTACACAAATGAAATAACCAAAAAGTCCCAGGCCGGGTGGTCGGGCGGAGCCCTGTTAGGATCACCACACCTTTCTTAGACAGCGCGAAGCTTATCTTTTTGACAGACTTTTGAGATGGGTTATTTTCATAAGTGTCTTAATCCTTCAAAATATAAATTAACATTGTCCCCAGCAGAGTCGCCACTGTGGGCTCGCCAGAGCCCGAGATGTGCCTTTCCGAAGGCCACCCCCTGTCGTGCGCTCGTTTTGAAAAAATTGAAGAGTCGCCACCCGGGTTTTTGTAAAATGGTTTGTTACCCGAGAAAACCTGAAACTTGAAAATGATATTTGAATTGAAAAATAAACCAGAGATTGGATTCGGAAGCCAGGTTACGAGGGGGGAAGGTTTTATTTAGAAAAGCACCCCCCTCGCCCGATAAATCGGTCCTTACTAAGATTTGTGGGATTTTGAAAATCATTTCATTGCTTGAACTTTTAATGTCACAAAAAGCAGTTTGTATCATGTAAGCAGTTCAAACATTAACACTGGTATGCAATAGATATAGACAAGTAGACAAATGTATGCTGATAATTGCAAAAATATGGCATACTGTCTAATGAAAACTCAACCGTACGGTGGAAAGAATACGCCGTACGGTAGACATATGTACCGTGCGGTACATATCTCGTAGCAAGTTTTCCAGAAAGCAGTTATAACACGTGAAAAACTTTATTTAACAAAAATGAAGTTTGATAATCGTGCTTCAATTAATTAATCAGTAAATAAATGGATTTATTCCACAAACACTCTACCGTACGGTAGAGGTATGAGCCGTACGGTACATAATCTTTGTGGTTAGCAATTACAGTGAGTTAATAGGATATTCAGGGATTTAACTTCTTACATGCAAGCTTAGGTGTTCATTGTGTAAAAATTTTCTTGTATCAAAACACAATTGTTGTGATCAAATCACGTCACATGCTGTTTGAAGGTAGAACCAGCATATGATAATAAAGGAAGCATGGTATCTTATATCAGACTATGAAGTGAAGAAGAAATAAATGAACAAGGCAAATGTTCCCTGGAAAACATCTACCGCACGGTGGATGGATGTACCGTACGGTGGATTTATGTGGGATTTTGAATTTTCACTCTGTTGTAAGCATTGGATGATCCAGGTCCAGCAGTGGTATTAAGAACCATCCTGAACCAGTTGATTCCCCTCAGAATTTAAAGACAGAAAGCTATACCTTTGGAATGAATCTTTGGTTTGAAAAATAATGTTGATGGCAAGACTCTCCTGTTATGAATTGGTACTAATGTGGGTGATAGGACATGAACCAGAAAACTTTAGAACTTTTTTAGTGTAAAAGGAGCAATTTTCAGAGGAGATTTTCAGAGGAATTTCTCGTGTCTTTTTCAATCAAAACCCTAGAGTATTTATAGGAAATTTTCAGGGCATTTAGCTTGGTCTCCAAGCACTTTCCAGTCCTCTGTACACCTACGCCGGCCGTAGAGAGCCACTGACAGGCTATGATGGCCTGAGATGCATCGCCGAAATCCTGGAAAAGTGTACTGCAAGTACCGATGTACCGTACGGTGGACATATCTACCGTACGGTGGACTTATTTGTACCGTGCGGTGGACATCACAACCGCCCTAACTGTAAGGCGGTTGGATGACGTATATGTCCCGTACGGTGGAGACTTCTGTCGTACGGTAGAGTTGACTTTTTCAAAAATTCATTCCGGAAAGGTATTTGTTTAATTTAAAATTCTTTTATCATCATCGGGGACTTTAAAAGGTATCGAAATGTCCAAATTGGGGTGTCTACAATGGGGCTAGCCAAAGAACCTTCTCAAACCTACCACTTTCCAGCAGTCAGAACCAGGCTGTGCTCAAGAGACATGTTCAAAGATCTAGCTGAATTCCATGAGGCCAGAACTTACCTGAAGGAGGACACTGATTCCTTGATCAAAGTCAATGCCAAAGGGGAGGACATGCTTAGTAATGAACTCAACCCTAAAGGCAAAAGAGTTCATCCTATTGACAGTACGACGCAGAACAGTTGCAAAGCAAGCAAGGGTTCCACCTTGAACCCTCAAAGCTACCGGGCCCGAACCCAACCTCGGAGTTTTTCTGTCTTCGAGGCACCTCTGTCCGCAGTGATGGAAAAACTCGTCAAATCCGGGCATCTAAAACCTTTGACTCCAACTCCCTTACCGAAAGTCTTATCTATTGGCTGCAACCCTAACGCCTATTGTGCTTTCCATCGAATGCCTGGCCATCTCATTGATGCCTGCTTCCGCTTGCGACATGAGATTCAATATCTCATTAACAATGGCACGGTTCAAGTTCCACCAAAGCCCAACATCATTTCCAACTCCTTGCCTCAACACAACTCTGACCCTCTGGTTGGTCAGATATCTATCACCTCCACTCAAATCAACCCGAGCTCTACCATATTCAACCTTAGCCATTACATCGTCCAGTAAATCAACCCAAACCAATCGTATCCATCCCGTTCGAACTGGAGGTTAACATGATGGCTGTAGGTTGGGCAATTGAGGTCTTCACTACCGACACCTAGATTGACAGTAATGAGAAGCTTACAAAGGAATGGATTGATGGGCTGAAGTCCATTGTTCATGGGAGCATCGAGTAAGTTTGGTCAAAGAAGCTGAGGAAGCCAAAGTACTGTTGGTTGGGCCTGACACCCGTTGGATCCCACCTCTTTTTGTGGAAGTCAAGGGTAGCTATAAAAGTTGCATTTTCAAACCGCGTCTAGTTTGCATTGGCATTTTGTCTGAGTCTGACACAGTATCTGTCAAGTTGTCTAACTCTAGCTCTGAGTCGGAGGTTGTGCCTCTTGGCCCTCCATGTCATAGCTTCTATTCGAGTCTTTTGCTGTACTTGGCAACCCCGAGAGGCTTTCTTTATGATATGCTTTATCTTGCTTCTAAGTACTTCACTGGCTTTTGAATGAACTGTGTCATCCCTGACGATGAAGGGATAGATTTCAATGGGATTATCCCCAAGGAAATGTGTTCCCTCGGGAAAGGGAAGACGAAAGGCATGTTCAGCCTATTAATTGAAATAGTAGTTTTCAAACAAACTTGAAAGATGAGGTAGATCCTCAAAAGGTTTAAAGTTGGTTTAGCACTGTCCCTAGAGGAGCATTGTGCCCGGTCATACAGGCTCGAAAAGTTCATCAATGTCTTGGCATGGTCTCACAAAGACACGCCTGGCGTTGATCCTGAGATAAAGGGGACATCAAATCCCCCTGCTACCAGATGCCAAGCCAAAAGGCAAAAGCTTAGAAGGTCCAGCGCCACATGCCATGTTCAAGCTTGCACGAACAGCATTCCGCCAAGCACAAGTTAGAACGTTCAAAATTGGCCTGGGGCGAGGCATATCAACCAAAGCACTTTGGACTCTGTGCTATCAAAGCTGTCTTATCTGGGGCTGCAACCAAACTTCATCGACCTCGACGACAACAATTCAAATACCTTGGTCAGCATGGATCAATTCAAAAGCCTTTTCCCTGAGAGAAGCTCGTTGGGCTGAAAACCCCAAGGGTGGGTAGTTCCAAGCAAAAGTTAGAGCAGCCTGTTAGGCCGAGAACCTAAGAAGGCAGTTTAGGCAAAAGTAAAGGCAATATTTGAAAGCTCGCTAGACCGAAAACCCGAATGGGCTATTCTAGGCAAAAGTTAGAGCGTAAAAGGTGAACTAAAATACTCTAGTGAACCTTAGCCTGAATTACGTTTTGACCTGATTCCCTAGCTTGGGATACGTAGGCAGTTTCTCATTGAGACTCGGTCATAATCTATCAATTTGATCCAAGGCTTTGGTACATCGCTGTTGTCGAGAAGAAGACAAGCCTCGTTTGTGCAGAAAAGGGAAAACCCATCATCTTTCAATTTTACTGCAAACTACTTCTTCAATTTCAACGCTGAGCATAAAGCCTTAAAAGATTTTATGCATAAAAAATAGAACGAAATGCTGGCGAGGCCTAATGGCTCACAGTTTATTCTAAGTTTAGCGAAGTCTGGTGTAAGCAGTTGCAGTAGCTTTGCAGTCATGTGCGCTAGTTTGAGGTTCACGCACACTTGTTCATAGTTATATGTGTTGGTCTCAACCCTGCGCGTGCTTTTTCAATTCGCGCAGCAATCGATAGCAGTCAGCTACTGCTTTTGAATGTCATTCAAGGGGCTTTTTGCCAAGTTTTGTCATACCGGGCAGACCTAATGTGACTGCACAGGGGTGTCGGTTTCAGTCCGGGCCTATATGTGTCTTTATCTGCGTCTTATGTTTGTTTTTGTGGCATTTTTCTAGATTTCAATCCATTGTCATGTCGAGATGCTTTTCTATGTTCTATTTGTTCATCCAGGTCACCATACATATGTTTGACCTTACAAGTGTCAGTTTCACCTTTCTAAAGGGATATTGTGAATTTTGGCACGTTAATGACCAAAATTTCATTGTATTCCATGTGTCTAAGGGTTCGCATTGTTCCCTGGGGCTCTTTCCCCCTTTTTGTTCGAGCTAGGAGAGTTTGTGCATGTGCACGTGTCTGTGTGTCGACTCAGTTCACTTGACAATGCAAATTAGATATTGACGGTCAGTTTTTGTCAATAAACTAGAAAAATGAAATTTTTACATTGCTACCCTAGCTTTTGTAATCTACAAGCAGAAGAATCTTGTGGACAGCAAGGGCATGTCAACCTAGTGCCAAATAAAGTATATCTCTGGGGCTTATCCGCCCAAGCATCGAAGAAGGGGCATGCAGGCCCAATGCCACACCACTATATGTCAACTGGGCACACTAGCCCGCTCAAGCATTTATCTATCTGCGTGCGCATCTTCAGGGCAAAAGGCAGTAAAGTAATGGGGCTCAGTGATAGTCCTTAAGAATCGTTGTGCTCTTAGGAGCCTCCCTTAGCTTGCATATACATTTTCAATTTGTGCATTTTGTTAGTATACATCTTTCATATTGTATATCAAATGTTTAAAGCAGGAAAACTCTATGTCGGAATCGCTTCTGTGGGTTAGTGCAAGTATGCGGGAATGCCAAACACCGCTTTCCTTATTTCATTTGCCATGGTAACCATCAAGCACACGGCCTTGTCATTCTACTCTGCTTGCACTTAAAATGCAATTTGGGGAATCAGAATTCAATCCAAATCTCAACAGCTCGATCATTCTGCACACTGATTCGCCCGTCTCAATTCAACGACAGCTGGTCCTGTCCAATCTCAACGGCTCGATAATTCTGCACACTGATCTGCCCGTCTCAAATCAACTACAGCCGGTCCTGTCC
>BPLS01030267.1:93460-158808 GCA_019656275.1 Rhododendron kiyosumense | reverse complement strand
AATCTCAACGGCTCGATCATTCTGCACACTGATCTGCCCGTCTCAAATCAACGACAGCCGGTCCTGTCCAAATCTCAACGGCTCGATCATTCTACACACTGATCTGCCCGTCTCAAATCAAAGACAGCCGGTCCTGTCCAAATCTCAACGGCTCGATCATTCTGCACACTGATCTGCCCGTCTCAAATCAACGACAGCCGGTCCTGTCCAATCTCAACGGCTCGATCATTCTGCACATTGATCCGCCCGTCTCAAATCAACGACAGCCGGTCCTCTCCAAATCTCAATGGCTCGATCATTCTACACACTGATCTGCTAGTCTCAAATCAACGACAGCCGGGCCTGTCCAAATCTCAACGGCTCGATCATTCTACACACTGATCTGCCCGTCTCAAATCAACGACAGCCGGTCCTGTCTAATCTCAACGACTCGATCATTCTGCATACTGATCTGCCTGTCTCAAATCAACGACAGCCGGTCCTGTCCAAATCTCAACGGCTGGATCATTTATACTGATGATCCTCCCATCCAGTCTGCAATGGCTCGATCATTTATACTGGTGATCCTCCATCCAAACTTCAACGGCTGGATCTTTTATACTAATGATCCTCCCATCCAGTCTACGACGGCTCGATCATTTATACTGATGATCCTCCATCCAGACTTCAACGGCTGGATCATTTATACTGATGTTCCTTCCATCCTGCCTGCAACGGCTCAATCATTTATACTGATGATCCTCCATCCAGACTTCAACAGCTGGATCATTTATACTAATGTTCCTTCCATCTTGTCTGCAATGGCTCGATCATTTATCCTGATGATCCTCCATCCAGACTTCAACGGCTAAATCATTTATACTGATGTTCCTTCCATCCTGTCTGCAATAGCTCGATCATTTTTACTGATGATCCCTCATCTAAACTTCAATGGCTCGATCATTTATACTGATGATCCTCCCCTCCAGTTTGCAATGGTTCGATCATTTATACTGATGATCCTCCATCCAGACTTCAACGGCTGGATCATTTATACTGATGATCTCCCATCCAGACTTCAACGGCTGGATCATTTATACTGATGATCCTTCCATCCTGTCAAATCCCCCAACGGTTTGATCACTCGGCTCATTGATCTCTCCATCTGCATCCACGACAGCCGGTCCTGTCAAATCCATCAACGGTATTTAGCCATATCGTCCATACAATCCACAACGACGATCAGATTATCGTCCGACGGTTTGTTCAATGGTCCTCCCGTCCGTAACTAATTGTTCCCCAGGAGAGTTCGCCTCGGCCTACCCTAAATGACTACCTCTACATCAGTCTAGCTTCACACGCATCTTCCAATAGCCTTATTGCTCTGTGTCAGATGGTCTTTGATAAGGAGATTGGCTCTGATTCCCAATAGATGGAATTCAACCTGCCTGACACGACCTACCCGTGTTTGTGCTTCGTGCCGAGGATAGCTTGATCCCCAACAACGACGGCCTGTCCCGTCCACATCTGCAGCGACAGCCTATCCTGTCCAAATTTGATCAACAAGCGGCGGTTTGCTCGTCCACTTCTACTTCCATCCCTGGCAATGGACTTGCCTGTCCATTCCACCGATCAAGTTCTTTAAGTTTACTTGTCTACTTTGCTAGTATGCTTTGCTCTAGATTGCCTTGAGGGGTGTCTAGAATTCTTTGACGTTACTTGTACCAAGGACATGTCAATTGGTACAAACTCCTTTTCCACCACATACTGTGGTGGGGTTTGAGACATTGCGTAGTAGAAAAGGGGCCAATGGGGACATTGTGTAGTAGAAAAGGTGCCAATGGACCCCAAGGGCACTGAATAATCAACCAAAGTTGGGAACATTTTGACATGTGGATCAAGTCTTGTATGGTTGAGCTTAGGTCCAAATTAGGCTTTCCATTCTCACCCTCAAGATGTCGATCAGAGAGGCAGATGAGTCCGTGCGAGATCACCTTATTCAAGTTTTAAAATTTCTTCATAATTACAATATATAGTTCTTGTTTCGAAAACTTTTTAAAGTTATATAAGTTCTTCCACCCAACCTTTTTTAAAATTTAACACCCACCATCTAATAATATTTTAAAAAAGTAATTATCCACCGCATAAGGTTACAGGCATCTATAAATAATCCAACACTAGGTTCTATATTTGGCCTTTTGAAATAAATATGAATGCTAAACGCGAGTATGATTCAAGAGGATTTGGCAGCCCAGCGATTCCCCCATATCAATCCACAGAGTTGCGGGGAACCTCACTGCTTAAATTGGGCTATATTAAGCTACACTTTCCACCATATATAATCCACCAAGATTGAATTCCGACTGCATTTGGGATCGGGCTTAGATAAGTCAATAGTGCATAGCTAGGATGAATGACCCCGTGTTTGTAGTGATATCGATTGATTGCTAATATTTACGAAAACTTGTTTGGTACAGTGTTTTTATAGTTTAAATATCTGAACATTAACATTGTCTGCCATACCTTTAAATTTTTTGTTGTAATATTTGCCCCTGTACCACTTAAAACTTGTGTCCGTCCCTACTCAGGCCTCAGTCGACCATCTGAATCCATTGAGGTGTGGAGTGAAAATCAACTAAAGAACCAAAAGATGAAAAATGCCTCGAGAGTAGGTAGAATTAATTGCATGCTAACCCAAATGAGTAGGTGATTATCTCAAATGCATTAAGGTATTTGATTTTTTTCTTGTATGAAAAGAATACTTGTGTAAATACTTAAAAATTTGGGAGTTCTATGCCCACATTAGTAGACACGTGTAAACATGAAATTCGATATCGTGAAAAGTCTTGTTACTCACAGATAATTAATCCTACACACAGTACTCCACGTCTCTAGCATTATGGATATATTGGTGGAAATATTTCCAAACCAGCTACAAAACTCAAAAAATTTCAGTGTCATAATTGAAACATAAACTAACCGCACCTAGCTACTTTAAACCAAGCGGTTTATTTTGCTTCCAACCTCTAAATACACATACATTTTTATATAAACTGTCCATTTGACCAAATAAAAACATGCATTTCATACTTCTTCTTTTTTTGGGTAAATCATGCATTTTATATATACTTGTAGCAATTACAACATCTTCTTGTAAGCAAAATTACAATGGATACTTGTATACATGCATTTCTCACACTTAAAAAGAAATTCGCAAAAAATGATAATACCATCGCTTTTCAATAGTAAAGAAGAAGGAAAGTAAGAGCTTGGATCCTCCAACAAAATTAGTAATTTTTATTCCACCAAAGAGTACATGACTTGGGCTCTGCCCCTAGCTCACTGTAGCAACACAAGCTGGCACAACTTTGGTAACACAAAACCCATCTGTAGGAATTAAGTTGTTATATATCAGAAGAAGCAGAAGTAAAGCATGTAAACGTAAAATCTAGTAGTGTAAGAAGGAATACAAAAACAAATACTACATCATGGAAAAAATTCACTGGCCTGGCCATTTGAATGGAAGAAGAAGAAGAAGAAAAACCCTTAAAAATTGTCAATTACGTACGTACAAACATCATTATTGTATTGTATACGGAGTATTTATTTAGTCATGGACAATGGAGTGAATCAGGATTGAGGCCTCCTCGGGTGGTGGAGCCATAACATCTGATCATGAAAACGTACAAACACGATTAAATTAGGGTTAGAATCAATCAATTCACGATCAAATTTGTTTCAGAATTCTGAAATTTAGAAGAGGCGACGAAAGCAGATATATAGGAGTAATTACCTGGAAGTGTTTTGGGCAAGTGGGAAACAAGGGTCTCAATGATGTCTCCTCCTCCTCCTCCTCCGCCGCCGCCACCACCACCTCCTCCCTCCTCTTCTACTTTCACATCACTTACTCTCTCCTCGTTTTCATTTCCCTTGTCTTCTTCCCTTTCTCTTGCTTCACTTGGTAGAAAAAGGTTGGAGATGAGGTTGTCAACAATCCCACCACCACCATTTGCACCACCCAAATCCCCCTCCAATTTACACCCTCCCTTGCCACTATCCTCACGATCCATTCTGTCATCTTTAGCTTCATTATTTTCAGCTTCTCTATTTCTGGGGACCAACAAGTTAGAGATGAAATTAGTAATAATCCCCTTTTCTTCCTCTTTCCCTCCTTCATCTTTAGAAACTCTCTCTTTGCTGTCTCTGCTATCTTCCTTTCCCGCTATTTCTTCATCTCTCTTGCGTTTCTCTGTTTCATGGTGTCTCTGTTCTTGAAAAGCTAAAACGTCAGTCGAAGTCACACCTTCTTCCATATCTAGCGTGCGCTCACACTCTCTCTCTCTCTCTCTCAATCGGGATTGATTTTTGTGTGTCTTCATTTATTGTGTTGGCGTTGTATAAAAGGGGTGGAGTAGCGTAGCAAAGGAAGGTGGACAAATGTCCTGGAATGGAGAGGGGTTATGTGGCAGAGTAGCTGTACATTTACTCCACGTATACGGACATTAAAAAATGACAGCATCCAACCAGAGGATTACACGTTGCAGAAACCTTGGATCGATGCTCTCACATTCCAATGCTTGGTCGGTTCTCTGTTTTTTTTTAAGGAGATAAAAACAACAATGCTACGGTTGCTACCCCCATGAATACACTCTGCGTGAACCCTATATTTGGTGTGAGCAAGTTTGTATGATTATCGATGTAACCTCTAGATTCCATGTCTTCCTTCGATACATATTAAAAATTGATATGCGCGGTAGATGCACACAATTACAAAGATGAGAAAATTGCTCTTCTTTCATTTGTACTCGATTGTTGTTGTGTGTGATATAGTGACTTAAAAGTATTCTGAGTGCTCAAATAAAAAAGAGATAAAAATGGGGGACTATCCAAAGATTCCAAACCCAAGGTCACAATACTGCCCTGGGATGTGCACGGTTCACTGGGTCAGGCAGAAAATGACCGCAGTGACTCTTGATTCTTGAATATATAGAATCTCACATCACATGCACCGAAAGTGGTCCAACTTCGGCAAGAAAAGGGGTTGATGCATGAGGCCCTCAGTGAATCTTTCTGACACCATGATTGCGCAACAAGTTAACAGTAATGATACACCCACCGCACTGTCCACCGCACGCTCGCCGGACCTATTCCGGCCACCGGATAGCCAATCGGAATCGTCCAAAAATTCTATAAAAAAAACTGAGTGGGCCTAAGCGAGAATCAACGGCATCCGACATGTGTAAGTGCTCGATCCAAACTTCCAAAAATCAGATGATCCGAGCCATTAAAAAATGAAAGATTGGTTTGAGTACTTACACACGTTAGATACCGTTAATTCGCGGGCGGGCCCACTCGGTTTTTTTTTTTTAAAGAATTTTTGGACGGTTTGAATTGACCGTTCGATGGCTGAAGTGGGACCGGCGAGCGTGCGGTGGGTGAGTTGCAGTGAGTGTATCATTACTCGTAAGTTAAATGCTAGTATTAATTTTCACCAGCCAAATACCCCACTCGTATCATTTCTGTAGGACTGAAAGGAGAAAAAATATAAAACAATATTGAACAAAGATAGGTGTGATGTCACTTAATTGTAGCGGAGAAGAATTAAATGAGAGTTACTACTGGTCAACTACTCCTGTACTTATGATATAAAAAAAAATAAAAAATACTCCACTTGCTTTCTTTCTTGCATTTTCATATGGGAGACATAATGGAGAAGTGTAAGGTACGAAGAGCAAATGGTGAAATTCTATTTCTCATACCCTTCCAATTACGCCCAAAGTTTAGGCTCAACAAATCATTAATTGCATTGCCTGATAGTATATTTATATAGACTGCATGTCCTTAGATATAAAAATAATGACAACGTTCCGGATGCCCATACCATGAAAAGGCCAAATAAGAAAAAAATTACTCCTTTCCTTGGCAGTAATACAATTGACTCTACTCTTCTGAGCCTAATCATCAGCTAAAATTCAATATACAGCAAAGTAAAAAATTACACAGAAAACAATAGCTAGCAGCTTGATATCTTTCTCGGATTTGTAGCATAAAATCTCCAAAAGTGAAAGTAGCTGAAAAAGAAAAAGCCCAAAAGAACTGAGCACTAGAGTCCCAATCCAACCCTCACTTCAAGGACAATACTAAATTACTCCTAGATACGCATATCTCTATCTACACGTCTCAGTGTATCAAACACCATTCAGCTGGAGCCATGACCTCTCATAGAGTAGTCTTCGCATTACTTGCCATTTTTGTTTGGGTTCTCCTCACATCCGATCCTTCTTCAAGTGATGATTCTCATAAGGTTAAGCTGTCACTCTACTATGAAGCTCTGTGTCCATATTGTGCCAACTTCATTGTCAACAGCTTGGGGAAAACCTTTGACAATGGACTCATCTCCATCATCAATCTCAGACTGGTCCCTTGGGGAAATGCTTATCTCAAAGATAACAAAACCTGGGTTTGCCAGGTCTGCCCCTGTTTCCATCTTCTCCTTCATCTTGTCATCTTCTGTACTGGTGTGTGCTTTTTTGTGTTATTTGATTCTACCCTCTTAAGTTAAGGGGCATAAGATTATAAATCCTCAAATCCCTCGCAATACACTTCTAACTGCACAATCATGCTTCAAGATTTGGTGTGGAGTAAGAGTGTATTCCACAATATATAGATCGATTTTTATGTGTCTGCATTTCCATGTTCTTCATCCTTAACAAAGACATCTGCTCAAATGTGATACTCCCTCTGTCCCTTTTTTAGAGTCCTGTATTCCATTTTGGACTGTTTCCTTAATAAGTGTTCATTTTGTAAAGTTAGTAGGTAAAAGTTGGTGAATTTTCCATTTTACACCCAAAAGTAGATTCTATTTTGGAAAGTTAGTGAGTAAAAATGTAATGATGATGTTTTAATAGAGGGTAAAGATAGAAAGTGGAGGTAAAAGTTGATGTGAAATGTATTATGATGATATCTTTTTAATAAATTGGAATTACGAAGTAGAATTCTTAAAAAGGGACGGAGGGAGTATTTTGTTCTATTTGAATCCAGCCAAAAGTTAAGGGCATGAAATCTCTGTTCCACATACCGGCACAGAATGTGCTCTCTTATCATTCAATGGAAAGATCCCCATGTGTGGGGTGATAAGGAATCCTAGAAAGGTCGATTGACACTCTCAACTGTAACATCATGTGCCAAGATTCGTTGTATTTTGAATTATTTACCAAATCCTGTTGGTAAGTGTCTTGACACGAGCAGAGACGGTTTGACGAAAGGCCTTAATTGAGATCTTGTGGCAATTTTTTTCCCAATGTTCTGATCTACTTAGCATGTGATTAACCAAGTGGTGCAATGGCGTGAATGCTACTCCCTCCATCCCCTTTTTAAAGTCCAGTATTCCATTTTGGGCTGTCTTTAAATAAGTGTATTTTGTAAAGTTAATGGGTAAAAGTTGGTGCATTTTTTATTTTGCCCCTAAAAGTAGATTCCATTTTGAAAAGTTAGTGAGTAAAAATATAATGGTGATGTAAGAAGAAAAACTAGAGGTAAAAGTTGATGTAAAATGTGTAATTATGATATTTTCTTAATAAGTTGGAGTTATAAAGCGAGACACTTAAAAGGGACGGAGGGAGTATAATAACTTGCTATTTTGATGTGTGTTTCTTACACAAACTCTAATTTGACACTCACTTCTGTTATAATTATTTCTACCAAAAATATGCAGCATGGCCCAGATGAGTGTCTGCTAAACACGGTGGAAGCTTGCGCAATTAGAGTATGGCCTGATCTGGTAACAGATGATTGATCAAAACTGAATGCTGTTCATAAAATAAGTAGCTCAAATGTTTTAGACTGGATCTGTAAGCTCACTTTCGACTTAATTTCTGATGCAGGGAGCACATTACAGCTTTAGATTCATAAAATGTGTCGAACGACTTCATCTGGAGAACAAGCACAGTGATTGGAAATCTTGTTTTGGAAGAGAGGGGTTGAATTCAAAACAGCTTATCGATTGCTACAACACTGGACTTGGGTTTGAAGTTAAGTCTTACATGCTTATAGTCTTCTAGTTAATATTTGTTGTCTGCGGTTGTGACAACAGCATGCTTTTAATCTTAATCAAGCAATAGTGTGAAATATCTCAAGTGTATCTGCTTCATTTTATGTGCTTTGTCCTAATGGGATGCAAATTTACTGTGCAGCTTGAAAGAAGCTATGCTTATGAAACTGCTAGTCTTAATCCTCCTCGTAGATTTGTCCCATGGGTGATTGTGGATAATCTGCCACTGGAAGAAGTTAGTCTCTCTTTCTCTCATGCATAATATTTCTACTGTTGCAGGACTACCAAAATTCTCTCTCTCTCTCTCTCTCTCTCTCTCTCTCTCTCTCATGCATAATATTTCTACTGTTGCAGAACTACCAAAATTTTGTAGCCTATGTCTGCAGAGCTTACAAGGGGCCTAGCAGGCCTAAGGCTTGCGAATCACCTTCAATTGAGGTCAACTCCTCCCCCCAAGCAAATTCTATTGGTCAAGTTTGCTATGCAAATGTGGCTAAAAGCCAGACATCAATGGCAGCAGCTCAAGGAAAACCATAATCACCAAAGCTTCATCGACAAAACGGATGAAGCCAGAATCTTCAGCGTATTTCAGGACCAGTTATTTGGTCCATCATGCTAACTATCAACATGCTGATATAATTTGGTCAAAATGGCACACTGGTAATGCTTTGATGTTATCTATGTCCTTAAGGAATTTATGTAGTTACATTGAGCGCTTTCCCATTTGAGAGCAGCTTCATTTAATAAATATAAGCAATGTTTATTAGCCGTGGAACAAAACAATATGGGAAACTCAGTGCACAAGGCAATGTCATGCCTAAACACAGTAATCGCCTTTGAACATAACTACATGAGACTGCAGCATAGACATTCTCATAAACTGGAATGCATAGGAGCATATGGCATGGAAAATGAAGAATGATCAAATTTTATCACCTGCTCGTCATCTTCCAAATGGTGTTACATATAGCAAAGGCATTCGACTTCGAATGGCCAAAGAAAACTTCTCAACTGCTTCGTTATCTCTTTCCACGATATCTGCTGGTGGTCAAGTCTAACGAGAAGTTGAGATCCCAAGGCTGCGAGAAACATAACTAGCCCTTAGCAGATATAGTAGCAGCACAAAAAAGAAAGGGAAAAAAAACAAGTTGTGGCCAAACAAAAGGATACACCCTGTTATTTTTGGGAATTATACTTGTGACAGACGCATATGTTGAAAGCTTCACCCTACAAGACACATGAAAATGTTTTGTGACGAATGGGGCAAAGAAAGTGAACAATGATAGAGAGCAATAAACGTAGTAAAGAAAAGAAATCAAACATGAGCCGCAAAAGAAGGCTTGGAAAGAACCTTGGCATGTTAACAAGTGAGAGAACTGATACCACGTAAATGCAGTTTTGTAATACTCATGTTTTGTTCAAGGCACCCATATCCCCACATTCATCACGAGAAAAATCAATAATGCTGATTACGCTAATGTTATAGGAAAAAATAAAGGTGCAAACCAACAGGAACAGAATCTGAACAAACTAGGGTTGCTGTTTTGCTGGGACAGAGAAAAAGGGAGAACAAAATACAACAATCTGAGAATGCTAAGGTTGTTTTTTTTTCTGCACATACTATGAACCCAATGGAATATCTACGCTACAGTTTCTTGTGCTTACTGAGTAGTATAATTGTTTTAACAAGTTCGTAAACCGTTTATATAAAGAAAGAAAGGTTCAATCCACATAAAAGCCTCGGGTAATCTCCAAGGAGGTGCAGTTGCCATTTTCACTGCAATGAACCATTTCCATACAGTGATATTTTAAATAACTGACTATTTTACTTAATCAAAACAGAAAGTATTGACTGAATGTTGGTTGGGATGCATGTGGGGATGAGTTACATTCCAAATCTTCTGTTCCTACTAAAAACTAGGAGAAAAATGTGCGAGATTTAGCAATTCGCATAGTTCTCCAACCTTCAAACAAAGCCAGTGGAGAAGTTGACTGTTTTCCTTTGTTTTATGATCCAATAGGTCAACAAAATATGATGCGTTGGATTTAACGATGCTGCAAAGGACCCCAGACTAAAATAGAGTACAAAATTTGACAAAGATAAACTCACAACCCAAAGAAGAAATTTGAAACGTCAACTTAACTCTTGAGCCTACTTTACAACTAAGAGCATGATTTCACCAAATGCTACTTTTCCTTTTTGGAAAAGAAAAGAAAAAAAAAAACCATTAGCATGTGAACTTACAACAGATACCAATTCAAAGACAGGACAAACATACTAGAATGTACAGTGTAAACAGAGAATCTTTAAATGCTTATAACAAGTTCTTCTCTTACTGTGCCGTCATCTTATCTTGCTCAAGCTTTCTGAGGGCTTGCCGTCATTCTTCAATAGAAACTCTTTGAAGTTCTAGATGACTAACTTCATTTGCAATATTTGTGTTGATGATTGATAGAATTGAATCACCCCTAAATATCATTATTCATCAATAAAAAACCAAGCATGGAAAATATACAACCTAAATTGAACGAATGCTTAGCTGCTCCCTGATCAAAAGCTATCTGTGAAGTTCCTTCCAATTCTAGTGGAAGCAAATCAAGTTCTGCATCAGCAGCAACTACAGATTTTGCCTCATCCAAACTTTTCTTGCTCACCCCTATCTTTTTCTGATACTCTGGTGCACATAATCACTGGTCAGAAAATCTCTATTGACAATAACCAGTAGGAGATTGAGATAGTGCCGGCCAGAAACATTAGTTCTGCAGCTTCACTTAAAGCGTCGCAATCATCTTCACCTCACCCACTTGACAAACAACGAAAAGGGATGAAGAACATCAACATCTCCCGAGTGGGTCAAGTAAGTCATTGCACCAGAGTTGGTATGCTGATTGTTATCTTTGTGAATACTAGCAAAACCCTACAGCAATCCAGTTCAATTCATAGCTTCCATACATAAAAGAGTAACAAAAAGGGCATCCAAATTCTATTCTGGAGAGAGATTAATACCGTTTCTCTATGCTAAATCAAGGCTCTAATATGCAGGGTAGGCCCAATATTGTTGGACGCCTAAAACAAATTCAAAGATGGGGCCTTTGTATCCGTTAAATGTTTTCACACTATAGGTACTATTTGGGACATTTTGAACCATGAGTTTTCTTTTTGTTTGGCTTTTGCGTAAGGTCTTTCTTTCTTCTTCAACTATTAGTGACATAATACATTTGGCCTTAAAAGAACTGGGTTATTTTCTAACTTTGAGAACAAAAATTGTGCAATTACGCCAATCTAAGAACCTTTGTTAGCGGGTATAACTGTTTTATAATATTAAGTTAGATTGGCTTTATACTTTAACAAAATACTTTGTGGGGCCTTCCACAAAGCCCATGAGGAATCTGATTCGGGCATGAGCCAGCCCCGCTAAATAATAAGGAACGGGTATCTTCCAATTCCTTGCTCAACCACACTGACGGTCCCCCTCAATATTAATCTGAGGTTGGCCTAAGCTGCAGCTTTTGAGACTTGTCTCATGCAAATGCTAAAAACTAAGCGTACCATTGGTATTCAATATGAGTAAGAATGATGATTCATCAACTGTCACAAAAATAAATATCACCATATGGTGACTGCTCCACTTAATGGGTTGATATTCAGCATATAGCCTTATACATTGCAAACTCCAAAACCGTAAAGGTCAGATAGTTTTACTAAACAAAGGTCCACCAGAAAGAGTCCCGTTGGGTTCCTAACTAATTGTCCTCACGTATACACTTGTTGCTTTCTTCAAGAAACATGGCATGAGAGAAATTCTAACACGAGTTTGCAACAGTCACGCCTGTCTATTTACTTGAAGCTTTCTGAACAGTAGTATACTATAATTTTTTCATATTTAATCTGAGTAGAAAAGGAGCACTTTCTGACAATAGAAATCCACAATCCTAGATAACTATTGTAAGGAACAAATTCTGGAGTCTTTGTGTATTGGCAATTCCGTATGACAAAACACATAATTTTTATCGAGTTGTAATTTTATTTCTTTTAATAAGCTAGTGAGTCTGTATAGAGTTGTAATTTTATTTCTTTTAATAAGCTAGTGAATCTGTATAGGATTAGAGTGGATGGAATCTTTATTTGTAATTCCAAGTGAGCATTTTGGGTAAAAAAATGAAGTCGACTACAGTGGGACGGTTGTTTGGTGAAGACGAATCAATCGGTATCTTCTGTTGTTAATTGACAAGCAATGTGGAAAGGAAAAAATGGGTCCAATTAGAAGTCTATTTATGGACATATACTTTTCCTCCTAGGTTTTGACTAAGCCATATAAAAAGAAAAATGGGGCAGCAAGATTGGGTAAGCCACACACTGCATATACACGGTCATTGGCAAAAGAAAGATGGGTGGCGGCAGTGGAAAAATAAAATAGAAGCAACAGCTTATTCGAGAGCTATTTGAAAGGGAGATTTTAATTAGTTTTGGAGGGCTTGTGGACTCAAGGCCATTGGCGATCAAGATCACTGGGTGCGGTGTACATGTGACTCGGTAGGTGATACTTAGAACGTTGTGAGGATTGACTTCGTTTGGATAGGTATATCTGTAACTGCACAATAATTATAGTGATTTGATTCCTTCCCGTGGTTTTTAACCATTCTGGGGTTTTCCACGTATATCTCTGCGTTGTGGGTTTGATTGCTTGTGTAGTTTTTGCTGGTAGTATTATTTTGTGATTCGCATTCATATTGTTAGGGTTTTTAAGGATTTAGGGAACCCTGATTTTTCATTTGGTATCAAAGCTAGCTGGTCCTTCCGTTAGGTTTGATTTTTGCTAGAGCAGATCCATCATGAATATGAACATGAATCACATGTCTAGAAATTTTCCTATACTTGATGGTGATAATTTCGATTACTGGAAATCTAGAATCAAGGCTATAATGAGATCAGTCGGTGAAGAAATTTGGGACTCGTGTGTTGTGGGTTACACTCGACCCATGAAAACTGTAGGCGATAAGTTGGTTCAAAAAACTCAATCTGAGTTATCAGCCACAGAAAAACCTTTTCTTCAAACTAATAACCGTGCACTTGATATTTCATTTGCTGCTGAGCACAGGAAAGTAGTTAACTGTGAAATTGCGAAAGAGGCCTGGGATATTTTGGTTACTTGCCACGAGGGTACAGACGTTGTTAAGCAGTCTAAGTTGCAAAGGCTTACCAAGGAGTTTGAGATGATCAGAATGCAAGGGGAAGAGACCTTCAATCAATCAATTCTACACCAAGCTCATCGCCATTGTCAATAGCTGCGAGAACTTGGGTGAGCCAATTCCTTCTTTTCGAATTATTAAGAAAATTTTGCGCTCCTTACCTCCTAGATTTAAAATTCAAGTTATTATGCTAGAGGGTAAGAAAAAGTTAAAAGAAAAATCTGTTCAAGAAATAGTTGGGATTCTCCAAACTTATGAGGCTGACCTATTACAATCTGAACCTGTTAAACCCAAAGTAAAATCTTCGGAGACTCTAATTGCCTTTAAAAGTACTAAAAAATATAAGGAAGGTTCAGATAGTGATAGTGATGTCGATCTTGAGGAGATGAAAGCTTTTTTCAAACAATTTAAAAATAGTACGAAAAAAAAATGATAAAGGAAATGAGAATTTTCTGGAAAAAATAAAAGGGAGGGAAAAGGACCACCTGAGCGACCACAATGTTTCGAGTGCTATGGTTTTGGTCATTACACCCAAGAGTGTGTAAATAAAATGAAAAAGAAGGCTCTTGTCACTAAAATGTGAGATGATAGCGATTCTGATGAATCGAATGAAGAACAGGGGGCCAATGAAAATGATAAAGGAAACTTTTTGGCTTTTGGAGTAACTTTAAATTCACATGGCCATTCTGAATCGAGTGGTTCTAAAATAGATAATAGCATGGCAAATAGTTGTGATGACATAGATGATGTCAGAGAGAAGTACAACAAACTCCATGTTTTTAGTAAAAAATTAATAGAGGCGAGTGAAAAGCTTTCTGATAAGGTTAAGAAGTTTGAAAATATTTTGAATGAACGCACTAAAGAGAGGGATGAGAGAAATAAAGAAATTGAGCTCCTTCTTGAGAAAAACAAAACTTTGACTGCTAGCTCCAAGTCTAAGGATAAATCAGAGGATGACACACAAATAGGGACCAAAGTGTTGGATCATATTCTGTCCATCCGACGACGACCTAGCGATCGTTCAGGGCTTGGTTATCATGCAACGTCTTCAACTCCACCGATAGGAAGAAATGGAACTAAACATCCAAGTAAGAAGACTAATGGTAATAATATGCAGAACGTGATTAATTCTCCTACGACAAAGAAGCAAATGGCAACAGAGGTAAGCAGACATCCCAAGTGCAAAGAGGTAAAACCTAAGGTTATTAATACTGATAAGTCTTTCGTTTTTACTCCTGTTGTTAATAAATTTGTTCCTATTTGTGATTATTGTGGTATGACTGGCCATATTAGACCGCATTTTAGAAAGATGCATGAGTCATACACTTCACATGCACATGTAGCTCATCCTTATGATCATAATTATTTTGTGCCCACTTGTCATCACTGTGGAATTAGAGGCCATATTCGTCCATACTGCTTTGCCCTTTATGGCTACCATAGGACTCTTCCCTGCTACGATAACATGAATAGCCATAGGGAATATTTTCAAGGGCCTAAACGTAGGATGCCTTTGCATGCTAATTTTACAAAGGTAAATTCAAAACCCATGACCAATAAAAAGACTCATATTGGAAAGGCCAAAACGAGACAGATTTGGGTTCGTAAAATTGATTTGGTTTTTGAAGCTGATGATGACCTTGACTCTCTAAATGAATATAGTTCATCCAGAGAGGTTGACCTTGCCTTTTGAGGCTAGATCGTGGTTCCATAACCTAGGTTTTAATTGTTCTTGCATATCTCATTGCCTAGAGTTATGGAGTTTCATAGTTTTGTGTTTCATTTGTTTCATAGTTATTTTTTTCATCTTTAAATAAATTATTAAAAAAATTATTTTTTCTTTTGTTCTATGAGTTGGTTTGTGGATTAAGCATGATAGTCTTTGGTGCGTAGTTGAATATCATTGGATTTTATGAACATATTCATCCATATTTTTGTTACACTTCGTTCATGGTATTCTCACTGCAATTATGTTTGAATGTTAATAAATCATGAGTATTCGACATTATGTACACTCATCCATGGCTATTGGTTAGTTTCTTAAATAGGGATCACTCTTCTCATATGCTTTGTTTTATCTTGTGTCTTCCTGAGCCGTGACCACTTTTATTTGGTTTCCGTTGATAGAGCTGGCCCTCACTTATTCCAAAAAGAAAAAGAAAGAAGAAAAAAAAAGAAGGAAAATATATATCTTGGCTTTTGCTTATCCGGGCGTTCATTGAGTAATTGGACAATTGGGGTGAGGTATTCTCCCTCTAAGCGTTCGCGTAAAAAATGGATAGACCTTGTGAAGGCCCCTGTGTTGGATCATTTGCTTAGTAACCGGGGATTGGGTGTAAGGTATTCTTACTCTCAATATTCGCGTCAAACAACAGTGGAGTAACAGTAAAAATACGGTTATGAATTCTATTGATTACTTATTAAACAACTGCATGTTGTTGAAGGGGAGCTTGTGATTAATTATCTGTGACTTATATGTTGAACCTAGAGAGGTGTATTTTGTTGAGGGCGAGTCATTAGATAAACTTAAGCACTTGAGCATCTTGGCCCTATTTTGAGTTGCTGAATTTTTTGGTCATGGATGAACACACACACTTTCCTCTCATCTCAATAATCATAGTGTATTGCATTCCTTCTCCCTTGCATGGTGTTATATCATTAAGTGGTGCCTTAAAATTTGGATGTCTTTTTCATCTCATCTCATAATATAATATTTGCAATAAAGCTATCTCATGCTCATATCTTCAGATTTCTCGTTCTTTTTTAGCGTTTAATTTAATTTTGTTCTATTGAGTTTTGCGTGTCTGAATTTAGCTGCCATGTTATTTATGCTATTATCTGCGCTTCGCTTAAATTTCTCATTTATCCTATTCACCCTTTGTCACTTTATGTCAAAAAGGGGGAGAATGATGAAAGGGGGGCAGGTTGCCTTCTAATATGTTTGGATGTTCAGTTTTGCTTACAGCTCCTCTACAACTCGATCTTCGTTCGTTAGTTTTTCAAAGTAATGTGTTTTGTCATGGAAGTGCCAAAGGGGGAGATTGTAAGGAACAAATTTTGGAGTCTTTGTGTATTGGCAATTCCGTATGACAAAACACATAATTTTTATCGAGTTGTAATTTTATTTCTTTTAATAAGCTAGTGAGTCTGTATAGGATTAGAGTGGATGGAATCTTTATTTGCAATTTCGAGTGAGCATTTTGGATAAAAAATGAAGTTGACTACAGTGGGACGGTTGTTTGGTGAAGACGGATCAATCGGTATCTTCTGTTGTTAATTGAAAAGCAACATGGAAAGGAAAAAATGGGTCCAATTAGAAGTCTATTTATGAACATGTGCTTTTCCTCCTAGGGTTTGACTAAGCCATATAAAAAGGAAAAAGGGGCAGCAAGATTGGGTAAGCCACACGCTGCGCATACACACGGTCATTGGCAAAAGAAAGATGGGTGGCGGCAGTGGAAAAATAAAATAGAAGCAACAGCTTATTCGAGAGCTATTTGAAAGGGAGATTTTGATTAGTTTTGGAGGGCTTGTGGACTCAAGGCCATTGGCGATCAAGATCACTGGGTGCGGTGTACGTGTGACTCAGCAGGTGATACTTAGAACGTTATGAGGATTGACTTCGTTTGGATAGGTATATCTGTAACTGCACAATGATTATAGTGATTTGATTCCTTCCCATGGTTTTTACCCATTCTGGGGTTTTCCACGTATATCTCTGCGGTGTGGGTTTGATTGCTTGCATAGTTTTTGTTGGTAGTATTATTTTGTGATTCGCATTCATATTGTTAGGGTTTTTAAGGATTGCTAGGGAACCCTAATTTTTCGACTATGAAGAAGGTGTTCATTTTTTGACACTTTCGTTCCAAGCTTTGGGGTATTCACGAATCCAAAACTCCCTCTATCACTAGAAGGCTAGTATCTAATAAACGCCCTCTTTTTTTAGTGATTAGTATTTTATAAAAGTATCTTGTCAACGCCTTGATAACATTTATATATATGGGGCTGTTTGGGAGGTTACTTATCCCATTTTGTTTGTTTGGCTCTCCCCTCCCAAAATGAATTTCAACAAAATGCATTTTTGGTTTTTGATGAAGGAGAGCAAAAGGCAAAAGTAGGGGGAGATGAGTATTTCGACTTCTCATTTTTCACTATTCCTATTTTGATAAACATAAAGGCCTACATAACGTATTATGCACATATCTTCAAACACTACTCCTATTACAAAATGCATTCTGCACATATCTCTCAAACACTTTACAAATTCGATAATACATTCTGACCATAATCCAAAAAATAAAAAATGCAAAGAGCCAAAAAAAGAGTCTCACATAATTATGCCACAAATGACAATCATATGGTATAAATATTCCAATCTTGATTGGGTTAAAAAAAATACTTATACACAGTACATACTTAACAAAATTGTTAACCGTTGTTCTGTTGTTCAGTAAAATTTATAAGTAACTCCAAAGGCATCAACCCAATCCAAATCCCTTATGTGTTTAATTATTTGCAGTTATCAATTGTTATATTGCATCTCATTGAAATGTATAATGTTATGAATTAAACTGTTGTTGATTGTACCATGTTGTACATGCTAGAATGGACTTAGGTTCACTAGGTGGTTATGAGTAGTGACTCACGTAGACGATATTTAAGTAAATGATAAAATGGTAAAGTTGATTGAGGATGTATGGTGCCGGTAAAGGACACCGGTACAGTAAATTACCATTAGTTGAGTTGGGGAACGGTAAAGGACCCCGAATACGATAAAGTACTCAGAGTGTGTGGAGGATAGTAAAGGATCCGGGTACAGGATTTGGGATATGGTAAAAAATTCTAAATGCGGTACAGTACCTAATGCGTGTGTGAAGACAGTAAAGGACTTCAGGTACAGTATTTTGGGAAACGGTAAAGGATCCCTGAATACGATACAGTACCCAATGTGTAGGTTAGGGGTATGGTAAAGGACCCAGTGTGCAGAGTTGGGACACAGTAAAGGATCCTAGCAATGAGATAGTACAACCCCTACTGCTGAGTTGTCATAGTGAGCTGTTCCTTTATTATGGTTATAGGCGAATCCAAACTGAGTACATCATTTAGTAGTATTCGCTTATAACCCTGTTGCAAGACAAATAAAAGGAGAGTTATTCCATGAGACAGTCAAAGTTGGTGAATGTGGAAGGAATAGACCTTGTGGAGAGGATCTTTAGATTTCATGTAAGACAATGGATAATAAAGAAAGGACATTGTGCTGTTATTCTGTACCTCCTGTGAATTGTTATATTGTTGATCTGCTAATTGTAAGGTAAGGGATTAGTAGGGTTGAGATTATCTACTGAGTTTCAAAACTCATTATAGTGCCATTAGGATGGCGTTTCATGTCAGGTAATCAAGAGACCAAAGGACAGAATCCGATGCAAGACGATCAGTATCAGGATGAAGACCTCCCAGCTGAGGAAAGAGAGTTTGTTGAGCCTTGAATGCCCTATCTTTAGAAGTTCTGTTAATTTGATATACTTTTAATTAAATTTACTTTGACTACTTTCGATTAAATTTTCATAAGTGCTATCACATTTGTCAAACTTTATTTCCTTTTGTTGGTTTGTAAGACAGTTAAGTAGTTTTAAATTTAGTATTTGAAATTTCCGCTGCTAAACTTTATTTAATAAAATTTTATTTCTTAAATCAGATGAATTATTAAATCAATTAGAAATGATTTAATTAATATGTCCGAAAATCAGGGTGTTACACACAAGTTTCCCTCGCAATGCATAATCATCATCATCGTAAACCACTGAACTATCGAACTCATCTTCTTCGCTTAGTTCGCTGCCGTCCAAAACCTCACTGGACACTTCTTCATACTAGTCAGCTGACTCGTCACCGTCACTGAGTTCATAGGAAACTTGAGGCTGCAATGGAAAAAGAGACCTCGGGAACTTCTTGGTGGTTGGAAAGGTGCGGTGAGTGATTTGTTGACATCAATGTGCGAGGTGGTTTAACGGAATAAAAACCTAGATCTGTAGATTGAATAGGCGTTTGGGTTGGGTGGAGAAATGGAAAGAGTTCTGTTTGTTGAAAAATAGAAGATAAAAGTAAAGAGGAGAGGAGGAGAAGAATGAAGAAGAGAGGGGGAGGAGAGGAGAGGGAGAGAGAGATGAGGGTGGTGGCGCAATGGCAGCCGATGGCCATGGCTGCCGCTGCGTTTCCCCTTTTCTGTTTTCTTTTTTTTCGTTTTTCTGTTGGCAAAATTTTAGGGTGGGCAAAATGACAAGAATGCCCTTCATTTTAATGGATGGAGCTCACAGCGTTAAGCTTAGGGACTTGATTGGTACAAAATTAATACGTTGGGGACCAAATGTCTTCAATTTTTACATTGACGACGAAAATGAGACTAACGTAATACTTTGGGGACCAAATATGTTAATCAGCCGGTAAAATTCTATAGGATTGGCCCGTACAAGTCTCTTGAGTGAAAAAAAATTACTTGAAATTTCTGTGGAGTAAAAATGCCTCAAATTTCATGTTATCAATCATTTTTTAGGTTGCATGTATAAAATTATACATTGGCTATGCACCCACACAATATCGTCCCTTCTTTGTGTAACATCCCACATTGGGTATGAATTGGAAATGGTATTGGTATTGGTATATAATGAGTTGTGATGAGCTACTGTATAACTTGAGATTAATCTTTTGAGCCACGTGGTTAGGCTAAGGGAAAACAGGTTCGCTGGCGCGAATCGTTATACTTCGGACCTCGCAACTAGCAATATGAACTTATAAAATGTGTGTTTTTATTATCAACCTGAAAATATACGTGATTTGGGCCCCTGGTAGACACAAATTCTACGTTCGCCACTTAGAGAGGGACCTATCGGCGAGGCCGATAGTCAGGGACTAACAAGGGCCTAGAGATTAGTAGGTTTTCTTTCTTTTTTTTTAAATTTATATCTCCCCACCTCCCGCAAAGGTGGAGTAAGAAATGATGTACAACTAGGAAGAATATCAATTAGCAAGTAGTAAAAATAACTAGTCAAATAGGAAGTCTAATTTTCAAAGTTGAAAACTAAATGAAATCAATTACCTAACACATAAAATCATACAAGATCTGTATTTTGTTTTTGTTAAAATAACATTTAACCCCTATTTAGTATTATTATTATCATGCATTTAACCCTAAAACTCTTAAAAATCACGAAATAGACCTGTCGACTTGTCCCAATTAGCTGATTAATCCCTGACTAATTTCCGACTAATGTATAAAACACCTACTCAATGCCTAGACCCTAAAAACTAGTTGTTGGGTCGCTGCCTTGTGCCTAGGCGCCACCTAGGGCAACTTTTAGAACTCTGGTGATAAGATATATCTATCCTATTTCACCTATTCAAAGTGCTACATAAATGCCTAGAGGAAGTGAAATCATCATCAAATAGCCGAGATGCAAATGTTCAAAAAAAAACAAAAACAAATAGCCTAGATGTACAGAAACTCCTCATATGGTACCAAGGCTTTTGCGGAAAACCCCTATGGCATTGATTGAAAAATAAGAGTCTTTAAAAACATATGAATATTGTTTTAAAGGTGGAGGGACAAATAATCGGAAATTGATGTCCATTTAAAATCCAATAGATGACTAAGGATCAAATGGACAAAATTGGCAAGTATATTTTAGCATAAAAAGGGTCAACATGCACATTTGGTGAATTGAAATGCCTTTCAATTAGAGCTGGGCAACAGACACGAGACACGATAACACGACACGAACCGGACACGACGTTAACGGGTTAGGGTTGAACATTTCTGACACGAAACACGAAAATGACACGACTCGAGAACACGAATTCTAAATGGGTCGGATTCGGGTTGAACACGCGACACACGAAATTGACACGACCAACACGGTTACTAATCTATGTCACCCATTTTCACGAACATATATACACAATATATGATATATCTATAATTCTATATAGAATTAGACAATAGACACGATAACACGACACGAACAGGACACGAAATTAACGGGTTAGGGTCGAGCATTTCTGACACGAAACACGAAAATGACACGACTCGAGAAACACGAATTCTAAATGGGTCGGGTTAGGGTTGGGTGATTTGTGACACGAATTCGACTGACACGACACGAACACGACTCGACACGACCCGTTACCCATGTCTACTTTCAATAAGGTGCAAAAAGAACTTATGCACACAAAATGACGCCATTATAATCGAAGGACAAAAGAAGAAAAGTTACATATTCTTAAAAAAAAATATTCCATCATTTTCATCTCCTTTTTATTATTGAGGGACTTGGACGAGAACAAATTTTTTATCTGAAAAACCCTAAACACAATTCTCACAAGCCAGAAGGTTTGTGGGAAAAAGATTTTGGGGGGAACTTTAACTATCCAGCAACAAAGATCTCAAAAACAAAAACGGAATCAAGCAGCACCAATGGCACCAAGGAAGAACAGGAAAGAGAATGAAGTCTTACCTACCGTAGCATGGACACCGCGACCGAGGGAAGCAGTATCAAAAGGCACCATCCAAAGCCAGCATCATCTACTCCTCTTCTTACCCTTTCTCAATTGCCCAGATTTGAATGCATGTTCTTGTTCTTGGAGGAAAGCTTTTGCTTTTCCATACTTCTCAACTCTTTCTTCCTCTAGTTGTGCCTAGTCTTTCTCCTTCCTCCCAGATAGGAAGTGATTATCTTTCCTCAGTTCACGTGCTGCACCTTGAGCTTCCCATCTTATGCACTTCTTTGGCTCTTTCATCTCAGCTCGTTCACGATTTGGGTCATAATCTCTACCCTTTACAAAGCTGCAAGATATAAAACAACCAAAGTTTAGCTTCTTAATGGAAGATCACCTAATGCAATTAAGAAATAGGCTTTGGGATTACATGAAAATTGACCCCAAAAAAAAAAAAAGGAAAGGAAAATATAAAAAAAACTGGATTATTTCTCCTCAAACTTTGGATTGAGCAATTTAATAGGCACTAGCTTTTGCTTTCGCATCTACAATGGGCGACACAGCATGTGATGTTCTTGGACTTTCTTCTCCATAAGTTGGAAAACATCTCTGATGTTATCTCATAAAGCATAAGGCATGTGTTCTTTGTCCCGCCAATTTAGGTAATAATTTTGAAATTGGTGAGAATATTTTCGGGAATGAACTAAATCCTTCGCATGCGTTAACAAATCCTCGGAGAGTTTCAATTACAGATGCAAGAGTGCTAGCCCTGCACACAGAAGCATGTAATCACCATGCAGGGACGAATTTGAGAGTAAGTGCCATAGTTTTAAATATCGGCCGGTACGAACCGTATCGGCCGGTTCGTACCGGAATTTGAGGGTTCCGGTTCGGATATAGGCCGGTATAACGGGGAGACCGGAAATCACAGGTGAACCGGCCGATTTCCGGTACGTATCGGTCTGTAACGGATTTTTGTGGCCGGTTCGGGGTTCAGGAAGAAGGGAAAAAAAAGATTCAGGAATCAGAATCTTGCAAAATCAATCTCTCGCATGAGAAAACGTGGAGGAAACAAAACAAAGATCAGTCTTGAGAAACTATGGGTAGGAATTTCGATCATTCTCACAAAGAGAGAGAGAGACAGAGAGCGAACTCGATAGAGAAGACAGAGAGATGTACCAGTAGCCATCGTCTCCGACGAAAAAGCTCGGAAGTAGTCCACCGTCTCTCAGAACTCCTCCTTGTACGCGATCGGCACAGCCTGATTTGGCCCATCGTCTTGCTGGAACGGGGTCACGACCGTCACGTACGGCACTGGTTTCGTGGGGATTGGCGTCGTTTGGCGTGGGGGTGGGTGTCTGTGGGTGAGAGGAAGAGACATTGGTGGTGCGGCGACGTTGGCGCTGTTCCGGCGTGGGTGTGCTGGCCACGGTGGTGGAGAAAGAGAGTAGGTGGGTGTTGGATTTTAAAGGAGAGAGAGAGAGATGACAGGGGATCTCCATCGGAGAGAGAAGGGATTGCAGATGGCTATTGAAAATTTTCTCCTGTTGAGAGAGTAAAGTTAGAGAGAGAGAGGGTGGGTTGGTTGGTGTACCGGTGAAACTTTTTATTTTAATTCAGGAATACTTTTTATTTTAATTTTTTTACAGGGCATGCTAAATTGTGGTGTGCTACGCCATACACTACCAAATCTTAAAAAGTGGAGCACTTTCCCATAGTCTGTCATCATTATCTTCTCTTTTCTTTATCTTGAAAGAGGCGTGAGGGAGCAGAACAAAGAAGAACGGGTTTGTAAAACCTCTACGGTGTGTTTATTTTAATGTCTTCATCTTACTTTTGTTATTTATGTTAATTATATCGAAACTCATAATGTTGCATTTTTCTCATATTTGGAAAATCTTATTGACTTGCGAATTTTGATAAATTATCGAATATTTCATATAAAAAGAATGGGCTATTACATATCTTAAATTAATTAAAATGTGATAATTTAAGCCGATGTTGGGGGCAAAAGCCGCAAAAGTATATTTTTCAAGTTTTATATATATTGCTGATGATTTTTAAAAATTCACGACCGCGACAACCGATTCCCGCGACGTATCACCGATATGTCCCGATACCGATATACCGCGACCGATACCGCGACGGCGACCGATACCGCGATTTAAAACTATGGTAAGTGCATAATAAAAAGCATATGCATTAACTGGAAACTCAAGTATATGTTAGAGCATCTCCAAACCAGTAGTCACATGAGCCTTGTTAGCAAAAATGGCAAGCCAAACCCACTTACCTTCACTCAAATGGGAACTCTATATGGCTAGGCATGGCTCAACCCAACTTCGCAAGCTACATTTAACCAGCCTGGTGAGGCTTGGCTAGGCAAATGCTAAGGAGGGCCCATATTTACACCATTTCACTCTACGGCTAGGCTAGGTAAATGCTAATGAGGGCCCATATTTACACCATTTCACTCTACAAATTAATAATCCACCTTGAGTTTTGAATTTGATTCCTGGATAGTCAAAGAAAGAGAAGGATTTTACGTAGATGGAAAGTGAATAAGCAAAATAAAGAATCTACTTGTACTTTTGATCAGGCAAAATTAAGAGTAGGGTTGGAAATGCTCTTATTTAGCTCAAAAGTTTAGGTGGATAGCAAAACCGGAGAGTGGGATTGGAGTACGTAGTTGTACGTAGATGATATAAATAATGCACTTCTTTTTTACTTCTTATTAGGCGAAATAACGAGTAGGGTTTAATTTAGTCCTGCGTAGAAGTACAGAGCTCTTGTACAGTTTTAATCAGGTACACCAGCTCAATGGCCCTACATATGGACAAACTCACTCCTTCCGAAAAGAGTAGCTGACGATACAAAAGAGAGAACCGATTCTCACTCATTTTTTTATCTACCCTACTTTTTTTTGTCTTTGGTCATGTTACCCTGTCATGGATGGAAAAATGAACAAATGCAAGGGGAATATTGTAAATTGACAAGGATAAAAACTTAAAAGACACAAAAAAGAGTGCGGGAACAGCTAAAGATCAAAGTTCACCATGGAATCACGGCCAAATAAAATTTGGCATACTTAGACTAAGTAGCAACTTTCATAAGCCTAGGGCGGTAGCCATTATAGTAAATATTCAACTGGCACATGAATTGCTTTGAACAAAAGTTAGTACCTACTAATATTAGTCTGTTTAAAGCAACTCCCAAATCAGATCATAAAAGACGAATCCTTCTCCCAAAAATGATCCAACTTATATTTACAGCCACAAACGCATACAGAATGTATCTAGATCTGGCTACCATCATTCACAAAATACAAACCTTGACAACAAGTATCCTGAAAGAGCCCCACGACTAATCTGAAATTGTCAGAGCTGAGGAAAGGGGAATCCTCAGGCATGTCCATTAACTTGAAGAAATCCAGAGGCCTAATCTTTTTCACACAGGTATGTATTTAAAGCAGAGGGCTAGGTGTTTTAATTCCATAAAATGATGCGAATGTTACACGGGAAATTGGTATTGGTTATTTTCTTTGTGCAACCAAACGACGAAATCACACGTTATATGGAACAACGGTGAACCAAGTCATGCCTGAGAATCCTGAATTCTTCCAGGTTTTCTGTACATTGCTGCCATCTGCAAGATATAAATGAAAGTAATGGCCTCATAACAGAACTTCCGAGATTGTTTAGTGACCTGCAGGCAACACAGTCAAAATGAAACTTGGGCTTACACACATAAGTCAAAGGAAATAGCTATATTTTTTGAAATATATGCACTAGTGCTTGAATATCAAATTGTCAATATCTGTCAACATTTGTTTTCACAGCATAAGATTGTTCAGACTTGATACAAATAGTTGAAAATGGAATGAGATGTATAACAGTAGTAGTACGTGTAGGGGTAGAGGGAGGTAGTAACTAATAGCGAAACTATTCTTCTAATTCAAAAAACAGCTATATACCAGAACTTTAACTTTCCCAAACAAATTTGGAGCGCTTAAAATAGGCAATAAATTGATGGGAGATTTTCCACCTATTAATTTTGTAAGCCCACAAGTCCTCTAACCTAAACCCTATGGTACCTTATGAAAGTGCCTAAAACCCTAAACTCTATGAAAGTGCCTAAACCAAAAAAACCTATGATAGAAAAGTGCACCCTAAAACCCTATAAAAGTGCCTAAATCCCGCTTGAGATGGGATCTTTCTTCCAATCCAAGGTAGGGTACCCTATCCTATAATAGAAAAATGAACCCTAAAACCCTATTAAAGTGCCTAAACCCTAAGGTACCCTATTATACCCTACGGGAGGGTACCTAAGGAGTGGATTGGGCTTATTATAAACTTTGTCAATTGGACTTGACACCTTTCAAAATTAATAGGTGGACTTGTGGGCTTACGAAATTCACATAATGGACGTAAGACTAATTTTTTATAAATGGATCCATGTACTAAAAACCAATGTTGAAATTATATGTAGAAAAGAATAGACGATTTACCATACCCTACAATCCAAACTTAGGATATCTGAAAATAAATCTTAATAAAAATCAGTAATTTTACATCACTATGACAAGAAAAAACCATCATCAATGTTCAAACTATAACAGAAGGAATACCTACCACAGCACAATAGCAAGGAAAAAAAAAAAACACTACAAGAGGAGCAAATGCTCGATTTCTACTGATAGAAAACAGAGACATGGAGACGGAAAATACTGATATTATTTCTGAATGAATTACAATGAGGTGAGTATACCTTTAAATAGAGTAAAGCTACACGTAAGAAAGGAAGATTACAAGATTTGATTACGATATGATTACCCTATGATTATGCTATGATTTGATTACGATATGATTACCCTATGATTATGCTAGGATTTGATTACGATACATGTCCTAAAATAGCATATTACAAGAAAATACAGAATATATATTCAAGACACAGAATATATATTCACACCCCCCCCCCCCCTCCCCTCAAACTCAAGGTGCGAGGGCAGTGAGCATCGAGAGTTTGTCAAGGAGAAAGCGGAAACGAGCAGCGGTATGAGTCTTCGTGAAGAAATCAGCCAGCTACAATGTGGAGGAGACGAAGGGTAAAGCAATGGTGCCAGACTGGAGATGCTGGCGTATGAAATGACAATCAATCTCAATGTGCTTCGTGCGCTCATGGAAGACTGAATTGTGGGCAAGCTGAATAGCACTCTTATTATCGTAGTAAAGAGGCGTAGGAGTAGTAACAAAGACCCCCATATCAGAAATAAGCCATCGAAGCCAAACAATTTCAGAGGTAGCATGGGCCATGGCACGATATTCAGCTTCCACGGTAGAGCGAGCAACAACAGATTGCTTTTTGCTTTTCCAGGAGATAAGAGAATCACCTAGAAAAACACAAAGGCCAGAGGTAGATTTGTGGTCATTGACATCACCTGCCCAGTAAGCATCAGCATAAGCATGGAGGGTTAAGCTTGATGTAGAAGAAATCAGAAGGCACTAATGAAGGGTATCACGAAGATAACGGAGAATACGTAAGAGGGCAACCCAATGCGTAGTCCGAGGAGCTGAGACAAACTGACTAACAATGTGAACTGCATAAGAAATATCTAACCGAATAATCGTAAGATAAACCAAGCAGCCCACCAATTCGCGATATTCCTTAGGATCCTCAAGGGGGACGCCATCAGAGGCAGAGAACTTGGCATGAAGTTCAAGGGGAGTATCAACAGTCTTTGTATCCGTGAAACGAGCACGATGAAGGATATCAGTAACATACTTGGACTGTCCCAAAAGATACCCCTGAGGAGAGGAAGCAACTTCAATACCAAGGAAATAACGTAGTAGGCCCAAGTCTTTCATTTCGAACTCACGGAAGAGATGACTTTTAACTTCAGCAATAGCAGCAGAATCAGAACCAGTGATGATCATGTCATCAACATAAAGTAAGAGAAGCACCAGGCCATGAGAGGTGCGACGGAGAAATAGAGCAGAGTCATGCATGCTAGGCGTGAAGCCAATCTGAAGAACAACATCCTGGAAGAGGGAATACTAAGCACGAGGGGACTGTTTCAAGCCATAGAGAGCACGATGCAAGCGACAAACCATACCGGAAGGATGAGAGAAGCCAGGAGGAGGCCGCATATAAACCTCTTCAGAGAGATTGCCATTAAGAAAAGCATTCTTTACATCCAACTGAGAAATAGGCCACTGATGCACTGCAGCCACTGAGATCAAGGTGCGAACAGTGGTCATTTTGGCAACAGGGGCAAAAGTTTCCTCGTAATCAATCCCATACTCCTGAGAAAATCCCTTAGCAACTAGGCAGGCTTTACACCGCTCTAAAGAACCATCAGAATGAGTCTTAACCTTGTAGACCCATTTGCAACCGATTAGATTCTTACCATCCGGAAGAGAAACCAACTCCCAAGTCTGATAGTGAGCAAGAGTAGTAAGAGCAGCTTGCATAGCATCCACCGAATTGGGATCATTGTAAGCTTCTTTATAGGACCTAGACTCAAAATAAGTGTGAATACGGGAAATGAATGATTGATAAGAGGATGAGAAACAGGTATTTGTAAAGCCATATTTTACCGGTGGTTGACGATTGTCGCGGAGGGGATACCGGCGGGCAGGTGGATCAGGATCCATGGGGGCAGATTGGGGAGCAGCAGTAGAAGTTGGACGACGGGTGTAGACCTGGGTGATCGGAGCACGGCGAGGTGAAGCTGAGGGGGCTGTAGAAATATCAGATACCTGAATAGTGGAAGTGTACTTTTCGGTAGGCACATCCATATCTATAGGAAATGGGTCAATATGGATCAATTCTTCTTTGGCTACAGGAGCAGTGCGAGGAGGAAGAGTAAAATAGGGAAGACGCTCTAAAAAGACAACATGCCTTGAAACATAAAGCTTTTTGGTCACAGGATCATAACACCGATACCCTTTTTGATTAATGCCATACCCCAAAAAAAAACCTAAGACACAACGGGCGCTGAGCATAGTGCGGTCTTTCTTGGGGAGGAGAACAAAACAGGTAGAACCAAACACTCGAAAAAGAGAGTAATTAGGAACCTGACCATAAAGTCGCTCATAAGGAGAGCTACCAGAGAGAAGAGGGGTGGGCATCTGATTTAGGAGATAAGTTGCAGTGAGAACAACTTCTCCTCAGTAACAGGACGGGACGGAGGAAAACAGGAGTAGAGACCGAGCAGTATTAAGAAGGTGACGATGTTTTCTTTTAGCTCTACCATTTTGGGCAGGAGTGTCAGTGCAAGACGATTGGTGGATAGTCCCAAGCGAATCTAGGAATTTATGAAACTCTGAGAGTGAATATTCCCCATCCAAGTCAGACCGAAGAATTTTAACCGATGTAAAAAACTGATTTTGAGCCATGGCATGGAAGTACTTATAAATCGTAAAGAACTCAGATTTGTGTGTCATTAAGTAAACCCAAGTATACCGACTAAAGTCATCCACAAAAGAGACATAATAGACAAAACCACCTTTAGTAGCAACCGGAGAAGGGCCCCATAAATCAATGTGAACAAGCTGAAAAGGGGAAGTAGAAACAGAAGTACTTTTATTAAAAGGTAAAGCTGACATTTTTGCAAACTTACGACCACTGCATTCTAAAATATCACTGACTGAAATATGACCCAAATGACCTGACTTAACTAAAAGTTTTAGACGTTCACTAGACAGATGTCCTAATCTAGAATGCCAAAGATAAAATGGAGATGACTTATGATCTAAACAAAAAGAGGACGCAGCAGTGGAATAAGGTTTTATTGGGAGATGCAAGTGCTCCAAAAGATAGAGATCACCAACTCTACGGCCTGCCCCAATCTGCTTATTGGAATCCCGATCCTACACAACACAACTAGAAGAAGAGAAAACAACATCAAAACTAGAGTCAGATAATTGGCTGATTGAAAGTATGCTCAAAGACAACTGAGGCACATAAAAGACATTAGGAATAGATAGTGATGGTGCAGTAGAAGATAGAATGGAACCAATAGAAGCAACATGCATGGGAGAACCATTGGCTGTGGCAATACTAATAGGAAAAACAGATGGCACACAATTACTAAGAAGAGATAGATCGGGAGTCATATGGTGAGAAGAGCCAGAATCAAAGATCCAAGTGGTGGGTTGGATACTAGAGGTGGGAGAACCACGCAAACCTGAGTGAGTGGTAGTCATGGCAGAAGCTTGGGGGGAACCCCTTCGAATGGCTTCCATGTAAGCCTGATACTGCTGAAATTGCACATAATCAAACTCTGGAGGTGCACTACTGGAGGCCGGTGTTGCCAAGGCTGCTAGAGGGCGAGAATACTGTTGTGGTGCCCGAGACTAATGTGGGGCGGAAGAACCAGTCAACTGAGTAACATTTCGTCCCTTTGGCTTAGGACGGTTAGGGCACTGATGCTTCCAATGACCCTTTTGATGGCAATAGTTACACTCATCTTTTGGAATTTGAGGCCTTGGCTTGGCTGCAAATTGAACAGGATGAGATGCTGGAGTGGGCGAGTGACGTGCCGGATACTGACCAGACGGAGCAAATGGAGTAGCAAAGACAGACTGTGAGGGAGGTGCAAGATTAGCCACTTTGAACCGCGTTTCCTCAGCGATAAGCTCATGAACAGCACCATCTACTGAGGGCAATGGAGACCGATGCAAGCTAGCCCCACGAAGAGGCTCAAATTGAGGCCGAAGGGCCATGAAAAACTAAACAAGTCGTAGCTCCTCACGAAATCTGACATAACTATCAAGTAGCTGCAAATCTGAAGGTTCCATGAGAGCTAACTGATCCCAATATGTAGTCATTTCGTTATAAAACTCTTGAATCGATTTATTGTTTTGGGTGGTATTTCGGATAGACATTTCAAGCTCATATCGTTCAACAAAATTTGATTCAAGATACAGAGCTTGTAGATAATCCCAAACTCTCTTTGCTGTGTTATATTTCGAAAAATTCATGCCAATACTTGGTTCTACGGAGTTGTGAAACCAAGTCAAAATCTGTGCATTCCCTGTGTTCCATTTTCCCAAGGCAGTGGCATACCCTGGGTCTTTTAGATCAGAAGGAGGTAGTGTAGAACCGTCTACGTATACCCACATTTCTTTACCAACAACAAAAATTTTCATCACATGAGCCCAATAGGAGTAGTTGTTACCAGTCAAACAAACACTAATAGCCTGATTTTTATAGCCAGACATGATGCTAACATAGAAACGCAGTCAAAAACAAAAGAGAAAACAGAATACCGGAGTACCAATCTACCTTAGATTGGTTCGTTAGAGCTGTAACGAAGTCGCCGGAGCTGCTACAGTGTCGGCGAGTGCCGCTGGAGGTTGTCAGAGTGTGGGTAGGTCACCAGCGGTTGGAGAGGGATGGATGTTGACTGCTGTGGGTGTTTCTTGTGATTCGGGTTGATAGAAAACAAAGTGAGAGGGATCGATAGTAGCTGATAGAGAGAGAGAGATTTGACGATAGAAGGCTGATCGGAAAAAAACAGGGTTAGGGTTTTAGAACCTGCTCTGATACCATGATAGAAAACAGAGACACAGAGACAGAAAATACTGATATTATTTCTGAATGAATTACAATGAGGTGAGTACACCTTTAAATAGAGTAAAGCTACACCTAAGAAAAGAAGATTACAATATTTGATTACGATATGATTACCCTATGATTATGCTATGATTTGATTATGATATGATTATGCTAGGATTTGATTATGATACATGTCCTAAAATAGCATATTACAAGAAGATACAGAATATATATTCACATCTACTTACCAAAATAAATAAAAATAAAAATGTTTGTTTACTGTTAAATGATATTGAGCATCCAGTTTGGCTGAGACTCTGTAGGAAGGAAATGTTAAAAGAGTCTTAACTGCACTTACAGAGAGGACCGTAGAGCGGAGAAAGGAACCAAGTGCAATATCCCACCCAAACATAATGGGACAACGCATCAAATAATCACACATCAACAATACTGCTGGGGTCATGATAGCATGTCAAAAATTAGAGCATAGAAGGATAGGAAAAGTTTATAAGGTGTTAAATAACCCTAACACATAACAATCCTATTTATATAGATGACTCACATATTGAATAAATAAACTAAGCAACGTGGGGCTACTACTAATACTATATTCTAACACTCCCCAGCAAGTTGGAGACTCCCCCGCTTGTTACATATCAACCAACGAAACAATTACCTCAACTACTAACACCAACAACTAAAAACAACCAACTTGTTAAAAACAATGGAACAGCTATCAATAGCAATGACCAACAAACGACTTCAACGAATGAAACAACTTGAACGATTTCAATGAACGAAACAACTTCAACAGCTACAATGACCAACCAACTTCAACAACTTCAACTTCATCGATTTCAATGACTTCAACGAACGAATTCAACGACCAACGAACGTTTTCAACGACCAACGAACGATTTCAATGACCAACGACCAACAAACGAATTTAACGAAATAATTTCACCCAACAACACCAATTTCAACTACCAACTTCAACAACTAGTAACCAACTTCAATTACCAACCAACCACCAACTTCAACAAAATAGACTACAAAATAAGATATGTTACCGCGCTAACCAAAAACATAGCCAAAAATCCAACTAGGAAACCCATAATTATGACCATGTCGACAACTGAATGAAGAACCAACAACAACAGAGACAGCGGAAGCAGAATCAGATTTCATTGCAAATATATCACTGTGTAATAAGAGGTAACCAACTAATACATGCTGACTATTTCAAACATAACCCAGTGGTGGTGTGATCATTTTGAACGCTCCTTAGAGAATTTCAGCGGTAGTCGGCACCTTGGGATGGAGATCAAGGATTTTCGAAGTGAAGGAGAGCTATTTTGAAGATTTTGGAGACTTCGCTACTGCCAGCAAGGGTCGATGTGACTGGGTTATGGCCGACGAGTATAGTTTAGGCGCCGACGAGGCTATTCAGGCTCTAATAGTACAGTTTAGGGATTGGGTAATCGATTTGAGGGATTTCGGCCACGATATGGAGTTTTCAAAGGTCAGAAACTTCGATGAGGGCTTTGGTTATGGAGTTCGAACATCAAAGGCTTCAATTTGTGGCTTCAATTTAGCGTTTCGGTGGCTGTTTGTGGCTGACAAAGAGGTGGGTGATGCAGAAAAGAAATCGCGTGAGGGTTTAGGGTTTCGATGGCTGTTTGTATATCTTAGGTGGATAGTGCCCGCTCTGATACCATGTTGTTTAGGAAGGAAAAGTGTATAGGGTGTTAAATAACCCTAACACATAACAATCTTATTTATATAGATGACTCACATATTGGATAAGTAAACTAAGCAAAGTGGGACTACTACTAATACTATATTCTAACAAAAAATATCATGGACCAAAGCCTCACGAGAAATAATCTTTTTAGAGACAGCCAACAGCTTTTTTCTGCAATGAAGAGGATGTTTGTTAGAGGAATACCTCAACAACAAAAAAACTTCCCATAGTGTAGAAGCACCAGGCCACAGAAGGTCTAAAGTAAACTACAGCTGACCTAGATTCTTGACATCCCCACAGAACTGTGTTCGAGTCCAAAGTAGGCGTTGATGAGCACAAATGGCAGCAAAGTATGGAATCTCCCCCATTCATCTCCATCAATAGCTTGACAAGCAAATATAATAACTTGAAATTCAATGGTTTTTTATTTGCTGTAACAACAAAAAAACTGCAGCAGAACGCCATAAAACATCTGAAAAGGAACAGACATTCATATATAAGAACTCGGTTGACAAAATATTTGCATGAATGAAAACAAACATAAAGATAGTGCAAAAACAATGGCTCCCCAAATAAACTCACTAAATTTTCCCTTACCGAAATAACATTACATGCAAAACAAGGTAACACTAAAGCATTATTATCAAGTTTCCCGCTTTTTGTAAGAACCTATTCCATATTATATCTAGCAATCATGGCATAATTTTGCCATTTGGATTTTCTACCAAGCTAAAGCAAATGCCAGCAAAGATCATTTCAAAGGAGTGAAAGCTTATGATAATTTCACACAGAAAATGAAGTTGGAAGTCTAAAAAATATCATTGAAAGTCACACCACAAAGCTCAACGTGGTATAAAGCTTCATATTTGCATTTGCTTCAGATTTTCTGCAACAATGCTGATTGCATTACAAGTTCGTATTTGCCTAATTGCTTCAAGAATTTGGTTATCAGAACGATTCTCAAACAATGCAGATAATTCTTCCAAGCTTTTTCGAGCAGCTATGACGTAGTGAAGCTCCCCTGGTTGACTTGGTGGCATCTTACCATTCCCTTTGGTTTTCTCAAGATGTACTATGGAGCCTATCAGTCCTCCCTTTTTAGAGCGTTTTGGCTCCATCTCTTCATCGCCTTCATCCTCTTCTTCTCCTTCGTTTCCTTCCAAATCTGTACTGACATTGTCGTCATCAATTTGTTCCCAGTCCTTCAAAGAGTTAGTCTTATCATCTTTATCACTATCTTCATCAGTTCCTCCTTCATCACCATCATCTTCGTCACTCTCTGGATCCTCAAAAAACATTTCATGTTCACTTCCACCATCATTCTCAATTTTCCTCGCCAGAATCTGCTTAATCCAATTCCTTTTAGTTCTTTTCTCTTCATCAAGAAAACAAGAATCACCAAGGTCATCCCTAGAAATAGACTTTGGTCTCTGGGCTCTAGGCAACTTCATATGCATTTCCGTCCTCATCAGAATCGCCAAGGTCATCCCCAGAAATAGACTTTAGTCTCTGGGCAACTTCATAAGCATTTTCATCCTCATCACTGGAATCATCAGCAGCTATCCTCTTCGGATGCTCTTCCTAGAATTATGGATAGTTCCATTAGTTAAAGAGCAGGAAAGCTTTATTTCGAGGAGAAAAATTCTTCTCTAACTCACTTCTCAAAAATGAATAATCCTTACTTGTGCGCAAAAAAGGCTGCCCACGTTTAAAGGTTTTAGGGCAAGTCTAGTCACTTTCATTTTTCCCTCAAAAGACAAAAATACACTTTGAGGGCATAGTATAGATTGAAGTTTTAAGCAAGAAGCGAAAGAACATATAACACTAAAACCAAAATAGCTTCTCGTAAGCAAGTTGCTTGCTTCACAGATACTCTGTACTACTTATTTGTCCAACTTTTCAGTTTCGGCAGTCCTAAAAAAATTGTCCATATTGAGATCAATAATGTTTTAAGTTTCTAAAACTAACCTAAATAAAAAATTATTACTTGTATTCTAGCAAGTGCAAAATAAAGGGACTATATTGGAAAGAATGCCTTCAATTAAAAAAAAAAGAAAAGGTGCAATAATTGCATGTCCCCTCAATAGATGGGAACTCCTAAAATGGACAAACCAAATGGTACAGATAGAGTACATTATAGCTGCTAAAATTGTACAATACTAATTTTATCAAGTCCTCACATGCAAAGGTGTCACGCCCTCGATTTTCAACTAAAATAATAATATATTTTCTACAAACAAAAGTCTTCCTCTCAACTATATTTACCCTTAAATGTCATGTAATCCAAATAGCAAATCAAGTCGCTTCTTCTTCTCTCTAAATTTTTTTTTTCTTTACATAAAGTCTTCCAAACATTTACAATTAAAAGGGTTTCATAGTAATCAAGGAGAGGAGCTTCTACATAGCTTTACATATGGTCTAATCAAAAGGTACAACCTTCTATTGCAAGTAAAGTACATGACATGAATTAAACTAAATGATAAACACCTCCTTAATGTTTCCAACGAAGCTCTCAAGAGACGTCGATCAATGTGCACTCCATGGAATCCAAGCTAAGTGTCATGACGAGTACCTGAAAAGATCGGGTGAGCTACACTAGCTCGTAGAGATATCCATACCTAAATTATATGCATAAGTGCAGACAGACATCAAGGAAAAACAATTTTCCAAAAGCATATTTATTTTATCAAAAGTGAAACTCAAAATACCATACTTATGCTAGAAAATATTTCACTCCATTTTATCAAATGCTGATGTTCCCACTCACACGCACGTCTTTTACTCAAACCGATATTAGGACAACGAGTTCCAATGATTTGGGAAGTCTATGAGAAGAAAAACAAGTTAGTATCGACATCTTACACGATCTCAGTTACCAACTCTAACCGACATTTCAATCTTAGTATGGTGCTAAATAATAACAAAATTCTCCGTTTTCACTATGTCACCTGTTTCGATTTCATTTCCGGGCATTAAGGACCCCGTGCGTCCTATGTTCATTCCGGCATCACACCTTTCAGTGGATCCGTGGCATTCTCGTGCACTTCCGGGCATTACGGACCCCCGTACGTCCTATATTCATTCCGGTATCACACCTTTCAGTGGATCCGTGGCTTTCTTGTGCACTTCCGGGCTTTAGGGACCCCCGTACGTCCTACGTTCTTTCTTGTGCACTTCCGTGGCTTTCTTGTGCACTTCCGGGCTTTAGGGACCCCCGTACGTCCTACGTTCTTTCTTGTGCACTTCCGGGCTTTATGGACCCCCGTACGTCCTATATTCTTTCTTGTGCACTTCCGGGCTTTAGGGACCCCCGTACGTCCTATGTTCTTTCTTGTGCACTTCCGGGCTTTATGGACCCTCGTACGTCCTATGTTTATTCCATTAATGTCACATATTCTCATTGAGCAAGCAATCTCTTTATCCACCGTTTCTCTAATCCCCACACCTAGCAAAACATATCTCTCACACCAATACTTAGATTCAGTTACACGTAAATAATCTCATCTTCATCATTTCAATAAAGAAAGCACAAAAACCCACATCCTTCACATAGTAAATCGACCCTTTATTTCACATCTCATTTTACCACCTAATGGACCCCCTCTTTGTGACATCTCCATTAAGAGTCTAATTGCAAATACCTATAAAGATCCGCATCTATGTAGTACCCATCAATGCTTAACAACCATGCACTCATGCCAAATGATTCACCAAATCCTGTTTAACTCACTGCAAGTATCCCGCAAGCCCAAAGACTCAATCTCATGGAAAGGTATAGAATAATTTACACATCGCGTCAAACATTCTACAACTTAATTTATCATCGATCATATTATCCATCTAATCCATTTTCTATTCCAATCGTTTATAAGTATTTAACCCGTATGCTCACTAGTTCTCATATCCCAATAATTAATCACCTATATCAACTCATCATATCTCCACATATCCAATAGGTGAAATTAATCATTCACACTTCAAGTTCTGACCATATCCGATCAAATAACATAAATTTAAGAACGACATTTAAACCATTGAAAAGTAGACTTCTTCTTCTTCGAGTTGATAGGTCGTATGTCAAAAACAGAGTTCAAGTAACCTTACTACGGCCCCGTGATTATAACTCAACATAACAGTGAAACTAGTGTAAAGGTAGATTTGGGTCAACTTTGGATGCAAATCTGTTATCGCTCGGACATACCCATGATGCATGGGATGTATCGTTGGAAAGCTCTATGTATCTAGTTTCTAACAAAACAAACGGCGCGTCATTTCGAGTCCTGAGCTAGGAGTTATGGCCATTCTACCAAAGTCCGCTGGTGCTGTCAGATTCTACACGGAAATAAGTAAAAATTGTTTGAAAAATCACAGCTCTCTCATCTTAAACCCAAAAATGGAGAAACCAAAGCCAAAAGTTGAACCACGACAAGCCCTACACTCAGTAAAAATCCCAGGTTCAGAAACGAGAGGAGATTAACCCAACAATCAAAAGAAAAACAGTTTCGCAACCATTTTCGCACCAGTCAACAAACCCTGCTTTAGAAATTTACAAAAAATTGTATACCTAACCAAATTACTTGATTCTAACTCCAATCCCTTCTTAACTTAAACGTCTAGCTCCTGTAAAAGACCCAAAACCACCCAAGGTGTTCAACATGCCCAGGACGTTAAAAGAAGGCAGCCAAGCACAGATTCGCATATCCAGGAAACAGCCGGTATTCAAAAATTCATAACTAATTATGTGATTATCGGTTTTGCATGATCTTGGTACCGAAATCTTCGTATTGAAGTTTACTTTAACAGTTATGAAGACACCAAAAATTTATTCCCAGCAGAAGGGCTCCAAAAAGACAGATTACCAGAACCCACGAAATTTTCAGCATTCATTAGATTTGTTCAAGACTCAAAATAGGTTATCAAGCTTGATTCTTGTACATCAAACTAACACTTAAACATGTAAAGAAGGTAAGAAATCCCTACCTCGAAGGCTAGAAGCAAGCCCGAACATGGAGGAAACCTCAAAGTGCTCCGATCATGATTCTTCTTGGATCGATAGGAAGATCTCGTCGCGTAGAACAACTTTAGTACTTGGGATTTTTCCGAAATCCCATTCTAAGGCGATGAAATCGAAGAGAGAAGTTTGGAGGAGAGGTGAGAGGGAGAGAAAGGGAGTCGGCCGGGAGAGGAGGGAGAGAGAGAGAGAAAAAAAGAATTTTTTTTTTTTACTTCTCTACACCCCACCCCACCTATTTATACTAGCACCAACACCAATCACACTCACACCCCTCCACTAACAACCTTACCACATTGACCCCAAATCTCCTATTCACATCATATTTCGCATTTCATTGTATAATCTCGCATTAAAATTATTAAAATAAAATACGGGTCTCTACAAAAGGATTTCTTATTTAGATGATTCATGGAGCATGTGTTTACCAAATGGATATCAAAAGCAAAGACTTGTGAAGCTTACTAATTTTTCACAGTGATTGGTGAAACCACGACATAAGTTCTTTGTTTCGCACTCAAGCACTAAAATATGAAAACCAAACTCGCAAATACCTTGACACAAGGTAATTGCCCACCGCAGCTACATACTGTACAGTGACTTAACATTGAGGTTGTTAGTAATTTATTTTAATCAACGGGTATCTGTAATCTTAACGTGGGAGATTAATAAGTATTTAATATCATGGAGCTCGTAATATAATTGAGATAAGGACGGGAGTGCAATTATAATTCTGTAGTGGGGTGAATTATAATTAGTTAAATAAGAAATAGAATCCTGGTGGGATTAGATTTTCTTATTTACATTAGGAGCCCAGACTTATTACTCCTTAGGTCCCTATCGTAACCCTATATATACACATTATGCTCTCTAGGTCAGATTGATGTTTTTCTATTATTCAGCAAAATAGAGGCAGACTTAGAGAGAGCAAACAGATCACGAAAGAGTCCACACTCGGTTCATGTTCTAAGACGAGTGGGGAATACAGTAGAAGATCATAAGGTATGGTCGAACAGTATTCGTGGTTTATAGCAAGGCGCGCTATAACAAGTTCAACCAACGTTCGTGTCGTAGGGAGTTGTGGTAAAACCCTAATTCCGCCTTGTAGGTTTTTTTATTTTTGTTATCTAATCTGTACGCGTCATTACTGAGTCTTGGGGATTCGGTTTCCCAACAGTGGTATCAGAGCAGGCTGTAGTCACGTGTATGGATTAAACAGACCATGTTGTCCGTCGGTTATAGAGGGTAGAACATAGAACTGTACTAACCCTGTTTTGCAGCGTTCTTACCCAGCTATTATGGTCACATGATTTTTGTTGATTTTATGTGATTGGATCCCACGATAATTTTTTCATGATTATTGTTATTTATTGGGTACCACGATTATTTTTCGTGGTTACAATAATTAACGTAGCATGTGTTATTTATTGGGTGCCACGATTATTTTTCGTGGTTGTAATAATTAACGTAGCATGTAAACTCCAATGGAGGCATAAGATCAATATTTGTATGTTTCTTCGATTGTAATAGCATTCGACGGTTATTCGGAGATCGAAGATGGTAGATACAAAAGATACAAGTTGTTTGGCTTGCAATAGATTTTTTCCAAATTCTTTCCAGATTCGTAGGGTCTGATTGCAGGGCTGTTTCGACCCAGTAAACGTTGGAATTAGAAAATCTATTCTTCACAAAAGTTGTAGACAATTGAATTTTGAATCCAACCCAATTTGAATCACTTCAATTGGAGGTCGGATGAGGAAGATATGGCTAAAATACTGAAAGCTGTGCAGTTTACGCGGGAATATGTCAAATCCGAATTTTCTTACCTAAGCACGGTTGGATTTTGGTTTCCTTAATTGATTCAAAGTATCTAAACCTTCTACGCAAGTATAGTTGAAGGATTTCAAGTTTGGAAAGATTGCTTAAGGATTTCAAGTTTGGAAAGATTGCTTAAGGATTTCAAGTTTGGAAGGACTCCTTATTGGTTAAGGATTCAAGTTTGGAAGGATTCCTTGTTGCTCAAGGATTGCATCTTTGACCATAATAGCTGGATTCTTTATCTTGTGTTTCCTTACTATTTGTGTTTCCATATTGTTTGCATATGTGATAATTTACCATATTGGGACAACATGGTAATAATTGGTTTTAACCTAGATCGCAGTTTTGCAAACTCGAAAATTTTGATAACCCTCACAAATTTTTTTTTTAAATAACTAAGTGGGAGAGGGAGTTTATTTTTTATAAATCCCACGGTCTCCATTACTAGTATGTAGATGATATAATTAATTTTGTGTGATGGTTTTAGAACATTTCCCCCATCGGGTAAATTTAATTATGGTCTCATCAATACAAACTTTCTTAAATGATAGGTCTATGATAATTGTTGTGTGAATTATTTCACCATCTGAGATAATTCATAACGGAACAATGGGTCATGGGGCTAGATAATGGTATACACTTAGCTATAAATAATAGTATCCTCACCATCTGAGCCACTATTATTATTTATAGGACCGAAATTATATTGGCTATTTAATTTTACTTGGCACGGTATAGTGTCTGTTGGATAGTAAAATTAAAAGGTTGTACCTATTTACATGAATGATGAAGAGTAGACGACCTTTCCATCAAGGCATACTCTTCACGGTGTGTAGGGTTGCCAATATTTTTCTTTTAACATGTGGTTGAGGGAACCAATATTAAAATGAAATTCAAAGTTTTAATTACTCTTCATAATTGTTGTTATGTGATTCTCAGATTCAAAAATGGATTTTTTCAATCCACTTGTCATTATTCTAAAAGAAAATAAACTTACTGGATCGAATTTATTGACTGAAAAAAGAACTTGGATATTGTGTTAATTGCTGAAGGGCACAATTTTGTACTGTCTGAGGTGTACTCTCCTAGACCTAATAAAAATGCCACAGAACAGGAAGCAAAATTTTATAAAAATTGATGAGTATCACCCATGTTGAAGGGACCCCAATTAGGGATTATGTTCTAAAGATGATAGCTCTTCTTAATGAACTAGAGATCCTTGGAGCTGAAATTGATGGGACAATCCAGATCGATTTCGTTCTTAACTCACTGCAGTCTGAGAGTTTTAAGTAATTTCGCCTGAACTATTATATGAACAAAATGTATTTATCTTTGGCGAAATTTCTTAAGGAACTCCAAGCAGCTAAGGGTCTTTTAGTTGTGAAGAAACCACCATCAGTATTAGTGGTAAAGAAGATTTCTACTTCTAAGCTGAAAGGTAAGAAGAAGCAGAACAAGTCCCAGAAAAAAGGTTATGGAGGCAATTTATGAGCCTCAAAGTAGAGTGAAAAAGCTTGCGGGCAAGTGTTTTCACTACAAGTATCAAGAACACTGGAAGAATGAATGTCTATTCTATCTCAATCAAGTGAATAATTAAGATACATCTTGTCGCTAGTCATTGAATCATGTTTAGTGGTGTCATCTGCCAGTACCTGGTGTGTAGATACGAGAACCACTAATCATATTTGCAAATTTATTGCATGGGTTCCAGGAAACCAAAAGACTCAGTGATGGAGAGATTTATCTACACATGAGTAATGCTACGAGAGTGGCAGCAGTTATGGTAGGAAATGTTATTTTAAATTTTAGTAATAATAGGAGTTTAATTTTGAAAGATTATCTTTATGTTCTCATACTTAGAAGAGATTTGGTTTCAGTTTCTAAGTTGATTAAAGATGGATATTTGGTTTATTTTAGTAACTTTGTGGTTATTAAGTTAAATAAACGTTTTATCTATTCTGGTTCATTGGTGGATAATCTCTACTTTATTAATCCTATATTTCCCACAGTGTAACTGCATAAATTGAATAACACTAATGATATGCCATGTAAGAGAAATGAGCCTTCTAAATTGAATCAAGTGTATCTTTGGCACTTATGCCTTGATCATATTAGTTTGAATAGGTTTTTTAGACTAGTCAGGATGGACCTTTAGGTTCATTGGAAGTTGAGGAACTTCTAGTCTGTGAATCCTATTTAGAAGGTAAGATGACCAAAAGACTTTTTTATCCGTAAAAAGTTATAGAGCCAAAGAGCCATTGAAATTGGTTTATTCTGATTTGTGTGGACCCTTGAATGTCCAAGCAAGAGGTGGTTTTAAGTATTTCATCACTTTGATTGATAATTACTCAATGTTTACATTTATTTGATGTACCATAAGTCCGAATGCTTTGAGAAATTCAAGGAGTATAGGGCGAAAACGGTGAAGCATCTAGGTAAATGTCGTAAGACACTGCGATCTGATCGTGGTGGCGAATACCTCTTGGGAGAGTTTAGGGAGTACTTGTTAGCTGAAGGGATTACATCCCAGTTTTCAGCACCAAGTATCCACGTCAAAATGGTTTAGCAGAAAGAAGGAATACAACTCTTATAGATATGGTAAGATTCATGATGAGTTATTCAAATTTATTAATTTTGTTTTGGGGACATGCACTAGAAACAGTAATGTACATTCTTAACTTGGTACCATCTAAGTCAGTACCATCTACACCCATAGAACTGTGGACTGGGCGCAAACCTAGTCTGGAACATGTTCGGGTTTGGGGTAGTCCAGCACAATTGCTAAATGGGAACGCATATAAATTGGAATCAAGGACATAAGTTTGTCTGTTTGTGGGGTATCTTAGAGGAACGAAATGTGGATTATTTTATAGTCCTAAGAATCAAAAGGTCATTGTTAACACCAATGCTCGATATTTAGTGAAGGACTATGAAATAGACCATAAGCCTAGAAGTAAGATTATTCTAAAGAAATTGAGAGGAGATGGACCGATAAAGACTTCTTCAACACCAATAGAACCGAAGGTTACACTGCAAGAAAGAGTTGTTGACACACTGGTACCTAATCGTAGTGGGAGGGTTGTTGTCCTATCCAATCGGTATACGTTCTTGGGAGAATCTTATGATATGATCCCTGAAGAACAACATGTTGAACCCTGCAACTACAATGAGGAATTAGAAGATAAAGATGCAGATTTTTGACAAAAGGTTGTAAAATCTGCATTCCTGAATAAAAATTTGGATGAACGCATCCACATAATGGAATCAGATGGATTCATAGCAAAGGGTCAAGAGCGTACGTTATGCGAGCTTAAGGAGTCTATTCATGGACTCAAGTAAGCATCTAGATCTTGAAGCATCTGTTTTGATCAAGCAATCAAATTTTTTTTTTTTTATTTTGATTAATGTCCAGATGAGTCATGTGTGTGCAAGAAGCGTAACGGAAAAGTGGTGATATTCCTGATACTATACGTAGATGATATTCTGCTAATCGGAAACGATGTGGGAATGTTGTCTTTAATGAAGGTGTGACTATCTAGCCAGTTCGATGTGAAAGACTTGAGAGAAGCCGGTCACATCCTTGGGATTAAGCTTATGTGAGATCGCAAGTATATGATGTTGGGCTTATCATAAGTTACTTATATCGATGAGATCCTTGCTCGTTTTAGCATGCAGATTCCAAGAAAGGGTTCTTCCCTTTTTAGACATGGAATCAACCTATTCAAAGATCAGTGTCACAAGACACCTGAGGAGATGGAGAAGATGAAGGCAGTTCCTTATACCTTGGCAGTAGGAAGCCTCATGTATGCTATGCTATGTACTAGACCTGATATTTACTTTGCTGTCGGCATAGTCAGTAGATTTCAGTCTAATTCGGGGTAAGAGCGTTGGACTATTGTGAAACATATTTTCAAGTATCTGAAAAGAACTAGAGATTATATGTTGGTTTACCAGTCAAGTAGTTTGATACCTTATGGGTACATAGACTAAGACTTTGTGTCAGATAAGGATTCCAGAAGTATACCTCGAGATATGTGTTTACCTAGGAGGTAGAGCCATAAGTTGGAGGAGTATCAAGCAATCGTGCATTGATTAATTCCACCATGGAGGCCGAGTATGTGGTAGCTTCTTAAGCAACCAAAGATGCCGTTTTGGCTTAGAAACTTCTTGATGGATTTAGAAGTGATTCTTTTAGTGTAATTAGCTTTTACATCTATTGTGACAATAGTGGTGAAATTGCTAACTCTAAAGAGCCATTGACTCATAAGAAGAAAAACACGTCGAGCGTAAGTATCACCTGTTTCGAGAGATCGTTTAGCGAGGTGATGTAACTGTGTCTAAGATCACATCAGTAAACAACCTAGCAGATCCTTTTACGAAGAGCTTACCAACTAAGACTTTTGATAGTCACGTAGAGGGAATGGGAGTGAGATGCATGACAACATGGTTTTGAGTCTTAGTGGGAGTTTGTTAGAAAATTATACTAAAAATTATGCTTTTGTATAATGGATTAATATTTGGTTGCTATTTATTAATCATTTTTATCCATTTTTTATGAGAATCTTTTATGTGCAATATTTGCATAATATTATTGTATGTTGTGCACGTGTGTCTTTTATTTTACAAAGTAGATGTTCTGGTGTGTAGAGTTCGATTTACATACAGAAGATCAGATCATCAATTCTTGTGAAATATAAGATATGGTTCGCTGTAACGACCCTGATTTTCGGTCGTTAAAAAATTCGTTAAATATTTGAATTTTATTTTAAATTTCGGTAATTGTTATAATTGCACTTTAGCCCTTCAATTTTCGTTTCTTGCACTTTAGTCCTACTTAACAAGCCTACTTAGCTTCTAACCCTCCGGTTGGAGAAACTAAGTTAGGAAGCCATCTAGTCACCGTAAAATGACCGTTTTGCCCCTCATTGGAACTTTTGACCATTTTGAACCCTAGACTAAAAATTTTAATATTCTTTTTCTTTTAATTAAATTGGTTATATTTTTTGTCCATTGGACAATAAATGTTAGGAAAAATATTACCCATTGGATAATAGAATCCCATTTGTTTATATTAAAAGTATACTTACTTTAAAAATACTTTTTGATTATTTTAATATTAAAAGTGACCTAATAACTATTATCCATTGGATAATAGAAGTTAGGGGAATTTTTACCCATTGGATAAAAGGGTGAATCTTTCTAGTACCATGGGATTTATTAAACTAATCCTTTTCTTAAGCCCATGTGGCAAAGTACTTATTACTTTAATTAAAAAGTACATGGTACCAAGATTTCCAAAGTGCCATTTATTATTTTTTAATGGGATTTTGAACTAACTAACTACATGGGTACATATGTGTATATATATATTAGTACATAGATGGTTAGAATATTACCTAAAGTACCATATGCCTATTTATTAGTTGTTGGGCAAATTCTAGGCCTTAAAGGCTACCTTTGATCCTTGGTACAAAAAGTACTACTAAGTTAATTGTTTACTTGAACTTATGTACATGTATATATATATGTATTGTACTTTGGGAGAGCAAGAAAGAGAGAGAGAGAGAGAGAGAGAGAGAGAGAGAGAGAGAGAGAGAGAAACCGTGAGGGAGAGAGGGGGGCCGGATGGGAGAGGGGAGGAGGAAGGAGATTTGTTTGTACCATGGCATTGAACTACCAATGTACTTCCAATCTTTGAGATTTTACTTTTCCAAGCCAAATCTTAACTCCATTGTACTCCTTTGTACATCTTTCAAATGTTAAACCCTTGGATCTTGTACCAATCTCATCTCCACTACAAATTAGTTCCAAGAATCAAATCTAGTACTAACATAGCCATGCAACCATAGGATTTTTGCCTTGATCTTCCATAAAAAGTAGATTTTATTGAATTAAAAGTTGGGGAAAGGAGAGAGAGAGGGGGGCCGCCCATTATGAGGGAGGGGGAGCCCTTGGCCTATAAATAGAGAGCCATTCTTAAGCTTGAACTTACACCTCAAAGTAATAGCTCTTCCTTCTCTCTAAAAATCCAAGCATTCTTGTTCTAAGTTCAAGAACTTTCTTTGTTCCTGAGCGTTCTTGAGCGAAACCACCAAACCACTTCCAAAACCACCCATCGATCTTTAAAATAGCTTAGTTAAGGTTAGGAAGTTGTTTCTAGGAAAAGAAATACAATTCTTTTCCTTTCGAAGCAAACCGGACGCCGTTACGCCGCCGATTTCAAAACCGACGATCAATCTTCCGTAGTCGTCACCGCCTAGAAGAACGGTAGTTAAATCCTTACTTTATTTTCTATAAGTAGTTTAAATCTTGCTACTTGATTCTCTACTTACTTTTTCTAAAGTTTAAGAAGTTACTTTGATCGTAGATGAAAAAGTTGGAAATGCATGATTATGTTGTTCATGAAATTCAAGCATACTGTGTAGCTTAAGATTTGGATGATCTTGTTGTACTATTTCAAGACTTGATTAAATGCATGTTGTATGTAAAATCTTATACCGCGGAGTTTTGCATGAGAATGAGACACAAAAACCGAGAAAAGTAGAAATATAGCACCTAGGGTGTGTTTCACAAGGAAGTTGTGTTTTCCCGGTTGGAAATATTTTTGACACTACATAATGACCATTTCGAGGGTATTATGTGAGTTGTGTGGGTGTGTGTGTTCCAATGGGAATCCGAAATAGCGGAACCATTGTGAGGTTGTGTGAGTTCCCATGGAAAATTGGACCGGTGGAACCATGGTGAGGTATAGCTTGGTTATCCGCGGAGAGGAGCCAATGCAAATGTGTGCCAATGGGAACCCGGTGCGGCGGAACCATTGTGAGGATACTCGGGAAATCGGAACGGCGGAACCGAGGTTGGGTGAGTTAAAAAGATGTTTTTGAAAAGGGTAATAACGACGTGGTTCACGACGAGTCGACGCCAACGGTAGTTATAAAGTAATTGTGAAAGTGTTAGTGCTATTGTCTTTTTATCACTGCTTATGTACTTATCATGTGGAAATCGATGCTAGTATTAGGATTTTACTACTGAGCCTTCGTAGCTCATGGTGTTGCCTTGTGGTGACCCTGGCATATTATATGGGTGGCGACGCCGGTATAATATGTCAGAATTGATAGACGAACAGGACGAACTATTCACTTTGGAGGCGTTCGGAGCCGAGGAGCGGGCTAGAATGGAGAAGCAAGAAGAACTGTAGTTAGGAACCCTAGATCCCTCTGTTATTTGAATAAAAGTACTTTTATAAGGTTTATGATGTAATAACGAGCTGGACTCGCTTCGTTTTTATAATAAAATGTTTTATTTGACGTACCTAAAATTAGGGGCGTTACATTCGCAGTCTTAGATGGAATTGGACACACCATCGGTAGCACTGTAGTATAATGTTTAGTAGGTCTGTCTTGACTACAGGGAACGGTCTAGTTCTAACTCATTGTGCTACTATACTTTGTGTGTATTGAACTGGGACCGCATTGAGGTAATTGTCTTTATACTAACTTTATAAGACAATTGGAACCTCATGGTTATTATGAATACTTATGCTCTTAATCCAAAAATAATTATTAGAGGTGTATATTTAATGTTGTTAACTTTGATTCATTAAAGAGTGAGATCTTTATACGGTCAATAGTCTCAGTGAGTTGGGTCACAACATTATTTATATGACAACTATTAATTATTAATGGAATCCACGTCCCGATAGGGATTGATGATACCCCTTGAGTAAGCTTATGAGTTTCGATTATGTTAAACCTTGCAGGTGGATATTTGTATCCGACATATCGAATAAGTTAAGCGGATAGTCTCAAGTTAAGATATTGATTAAGTGGGAGTTTGTTAGTAATTTATTTTAATCAACGGATATCTGTAATCTTAATGTGAGGAGATTAATAAGTATTTAATATCATGGAGCTCGTAATATAATTGAGATAAGGACGAGAGTGCAATTATAATTCTGTAGTAGGGTGAATTATAATTAGTTAAATAAGAAATAGAATCCTGGTGGGATTAAGTTTTCTTATTTACACTGGGAGCCCAGACTTATTACTCCTTAGATCCCTATCGTAGCCCTATATATACACACGTTATACTCTCTAGGTCAGATTGATATTTTTCTATTATTCAGCAAAATAGAGGCAGACTTAGAGAGAGCAAACAGATCACGAAAGAATCCACACTCGGTTCGTGTTCTAAAACGTGTGGGGAATATGGTAGAAGATCGTAAGGTATGGTCGAGCAGTATTCGTGGTTTATAGCAAGGCGCGCTATAACAAGTTCAACCAGCGTTCATGTCGTAGGGAGTTGTGGTAAAACCCTAATTCCGCCTTGTAAGGTTTTTTATTTTTGTTGTCTAATTTGTACGCGTCATTACTGGGTCTTGGGGATTCGATTTCCTAACAGAGGTCATGGTGAAGATATGAAAAATAAAAGAATAAGGCACTAAAAATAACTGAGGCGGCCTAAAGCGACACAACTACCATGCTTTGAACAAAAATTCTCTTGGACCCTTGATAGAAACCAAAAATAAAGAACAATTAACCCATGGGAATTCCCCTCACCAACCGATCTCCAGAATAATTGTGCTGAAAAGATTCGATGAGTTGACTAGAGCTAGAATCGGATAGCATGATAACAAAAGCTAAAATGTAACACAGAATGAACAGACACAAGATTTTCTTCGTGGCAAGAAAAAAATACCTTCAATTGCTCCAGCCTCTCTTTCTCATCTTGGGCAATTTCTTCTGGTGTCTGTCCTTTCTGAAGGCAAGCACGCATGTCCAATCCCATCTCTTTGACAAGTTTGTCATAAGAATCAGGTTTATCCTGCCAAAAGAGGTTCCAACTTTAACGGTTGACTTTTTTTGGAAAGCATAGATGAAAATTTTCAACCACCCGTGAGATTTATTCAATTGCATCTACCATTTATGAAACCACAAGCAAATTTAAAAGATGCATACAAGATGATTTTCAAAGCTACCATGCAACATTATGACAAGTCACTGGTTGACATGGTTGTAGCCTGTATGGCAAAGTCAATATTTAGCTTCAGAACCCTTACCAAATTAAAGGAAGACTCCCGAATACTGACCCTTTTAAAATTAAAAAATGATGAAAGAAACAAGGAATTGGATATGAGATATCAAATAAAAGTTCCACCTTTAAAGCGTTAAAAATTTGTCAAATCTATACCTGCTGAAGTTTATCTATGTTCTGAGGAGCAATTGCAATATCCTTCTTGACATTCTCGCTCGAAATACATTTTTCACAAGAGCGTTCAAAGCATTCATTTTGTCTAGTTGAGTCAAAGATAACAATGCCCTAGACTCCATTAGGGATGTGAAGTTTTTGTCCAATTTGTCTACCAGCTGTTCATTTTCTTCCTTGTCTTTAGCCTTCTCGGCCTGGAAGGATACAAAAGAGTACACAACAAACAAAGAAGTTAGTGAATTAGTTCGTCCTCAGTTAGTACCATTTCATGAGTAATGAGCGATCCAATTAATTGCTCAACCGCGAGAGTCTTGAGATCTTTCGCCTCTTCGATTGCAATAACTTTGGGCCTCCACTTCTTTGGTGCTAGTGCCCGTAGAATCTTTCTCACTATCTCCACAGTTGGAGTTTCTCGACCAAGTGATGTTAGTCCATTCACAATATTTGCAAAATGAGCATACATTTTAGATATGGTTTCTATCAGGTTTCATTTTGAACATCTCATACTTGTGCGTCAGTGTACTAATTTTAGAATCTTTTACCTGACTAGTTCCTTCATTAGTTACCTCTAATGTATCCCAAATTTCTTTTGCAGTTTTACAAACAGATTCTTTGTTATATTCTTCCGGACTAAGCCCGCAAAATAAAGCAATCATAGCTCTAGAATTTAAAGTGTACTTATTCTTCTCATCAGTACTCCACTTAGACTTAGGTTTTTCAGTAGTAATACCTTCTGTGGTGATTGTTGGCTTTGTGTACCCTTCCTCCACGATAGTCCATAGGTCCATTGACTCAATGAAATCCTCATTCTGTTTATCAGTAGCTATAGTGAGTTCGTTGAATAGAGGTGGTCTTCTAGTTCCCTCCTTCTGACTTGTGCTGTTGGTTGCCATAGGATCTCCTTAATGCGATAAAACCTTTTAAATGAAGGCTCCAAGCTCTGATACCAATTGATATTGCAACCTAGAGGGGGGTGAATAGGTTGGAACCCTGTATTTAGCCCTTTTTGAAAACTTTAACAATTTGGTTAGCACAACAGAATAAAAATCAATGTAAAGAATTAGAGACAAGAGATTTCTATAGTAGTTCAGCGAATTGCTTAGTCCACTCTTCAATGAGGTTCCCTTGAACACTCACTGGTATCCACTATGCTCAGTACTTACACCGTTGTTGGTTTTCACAGAAGCCAACACTTCTTTTACATCAAACAATTCTCTTTCACTCAAATCTCAAAACTCTGGTACACTCAGACCAGATTCCCCAAACAAATAGAGACTCACAAACCTAGCTGAAACACAGTGGATGTCGCTCTCTTTCTCACCAAGTAGGATAAGTGTAAGGGTGAAAAACAAGTGTGGCTCACAACCTCTAAGAGTAAAGCAAGATTCAACAATGAAAGCTTTTTCTCTCTTTGAGGAGATTGACCAATATAATCTACAGTGACAAAATAACATACTACAATTTCTGTAACAAGATGCTCTTTGTATACTCTTTGAATGCTCTCTTGACTAGGTTTTAAATGCCGAAGAGAGCTTCTCTTTATATAGAGAACAAGTGAATCCCAGAAGATCTTGCAGATGAAGCCCAACATTCAACTCATTGAATTTTGTTTCTCCTTTGCGGCTCCTGTACATAAAGTCAATATATGTGCACACAAAATCCAAAGATATCATATAGCACAAAATATTTCTGTGGAAATGTAAACACTAGTATGTACAACCGGTTTTTTTTTTTTTTTTTGTAATAATTGGTTTTTTTTTTTTTTTAATCCAACCTTTTCAAATCTTGAAACTGAAGAATTCAAGTTGGCCAACTAAATTAAAAGAGGAGGCAGATATGAAGACAAAAGCAAATATATGCATTTACTGCATATTCCCCCTTTTTCAGATTTGAGAATCAAGAATGAAAAAGTTGTCTTGATATTTTATGAAAAAGTTGTCCTGATATTTTCTCAAATTGAAGGTGGCAAAATGTAGATAAAAGATAGAAAATATATTTTGCATAAAATATTTGAAGAAAATCCAAAGGATATGACATGGCCCCATGATACAATCTAGAGAGAGAAGGAAAGGAAACAGAGTGCTATGTTCTTGGAAAGCCAGGCTTGCCTCTTAGGCCTTCCTCCCGGCATTCCGCCCAGGCTCCAGCCCATGCCTACCGAGCTCTCATTTGACCCAATTGGGCCCATTTAGTTCCCGATTATGATTACGCCTTAGGCTCAATTTGCAAATATGGCCCATTAAATTTGCAAACCTGTCTATACAAAAATAAGTCCAATAACATAATATCCAAGATATTACACACCATTGAAATCCATTTTAATAGAGTAGAATCAACAAAATACCTGCGAGATGACATTAATATGACAAAGTGGAAGAATAGCACAAGGATGAAAGGATAAACGTGTCATACTTGATCCACCGTCAAATGGTCCAAAACTCGCCTCTAAGCCAGCAGGTCCATATCTGGTGATCGTGTCCTTCGAACTCCTTTCAGCCAGCGGGCCGCCCGTGGAACGAACCTAGGCTCTCTATGCCTAGTCGAGGGAGGAAACTGCAACAGGTGCTTAAAACCCCATAACTGCAGGCAAAATTGAAAGATAAGCATGGAATGCAAAAATTAAAGCAGTAATGATAAAGAAAGTTGAAACATATACCTTAAGAACGCGGTGGTGCCCACCTGGTGACAGACTAACTCCTCGAGAACAAGCACTGAGGTGTCCGTACAATGTAGCCAAAGCAGGAGTCCCCCCCCCCCCAATCGAACTCTGCTATGGTCTCCAGGTTCACCAAAGCACCCAAAAACTGAACAAGCACCGAGTTCTCTTTATTGTAAAACAAGGTCTGTCCAAGGAGGTAAAAGAGAAAGGCTCAAACCAGCTGAGAAACGGATACCTCTGCCAGAATGCCTTCCCGATCATACTGTGCTTGGAGCCATGAGTAGGTAACATGACCGCTCTCTGATACATCAAGGGTCTTCCCCAAAAGATAATCAAAGGCACCCTCACGCTCATGAATCCGTGGGTTAAATGGAAGAGGATCGCCACCAACTCTTAGACCTGTGAGCAGAGCAAAATCACCTGGAGTAATTGTCATCCCTCCAGCCTCCAGAAAGTGGAAAGTATTTGTGATATCCCACCACCACTCCACTAACGCCGTGGTCAATCCCAACTCCGCCTTCGAAAGGTGAAAGCCAAGTATCAAGAGCTCAAAGCTGGCCAGCGCAACTGCGTCCTTAGAACCCTGTGGAAGCCTTTTGTACCACTCATAAACCTAGGGACAGCTTCCCCACATGTGCAGTTTCTCGTTTGCCTGGCAAAATACAAAAGAAGATCAATACGCCTATACAGGGGGCAATTCCTAAAACTCAATTTCGTTTTCAAATATCAATCCTTGTTTCATAAATTCTCATACAAACAATATCATTGGCAGGAGAAAATTTACCTTTGCCTTGATAAACCAAAGTGTTGCTTCAGCTCTCTGTGTAGAACCTCAGGTAGAGTATCGCTAAGAGGAGGGCGATACCGCAGTGAACTGCCACGCCCGATCACGTGAACTTGAGGGACATACGTGGTAGCATCAAACGGCGGCAAAGCATCATTGCCCATATCAAAAGGAGTCTCAAACTCTGTCTCAGGAGGATTGGGTTGCAAAGAACTCCCTCCGACAGGGGGTGTACGGTGGCTTGAGCGAAGAACGCGAGTACTCAAAACCCCACCAAGAACCGTGGCCTTAACGGCCGGAGCCTTGCCCAAATCTCGCGATGCAGTAGTAGAAGATGAAGGAACATCGGTAATGGTGTCGACCGGAGGTGGAGGCGACGAAGTCATGGCGGCCGAGAAAAATGATGACTGGAACGATGGTGGTCAGAAGAATGACGACGGCGAGAGAACAACAGTAGTCGAAGAACGGGGACGGAACTGTCTTAGACAAAGAAAGAGAGGAGAAATCAAATGACCCATGACATCGATCGAACTTAACTTAAATCGATTTTCTGATTTTTGAAGTTCTCACAACCGAGACATCAATTCTTCAGCCGCGAGATCGATCTCTTGGCCCCCTAATCCATTCTCCACAACGATGTCAGATCTTGCTCAATGCACCAACTCAAGCAGCTATGAAGTTTTGGGTCCATGACCAACAAAACCAGTGATTAAACCAGCCTTGGGGGCATGCCCAAGCGTAAGGAAGCCTTCTTTCTATATTAGCAAGCTCATTCAGTAGCCTCGAGCTCACCTAGCAGCCTACTACTCAGCGGCTTCAAGCCCACTATCACAGTGGCTCCATGCCTATTATCATCTCATACTTACTATCAAAATCACTCAGCGGCTCTAAGCTCACTACTCAGTGGCTCCAAGCCCATTATCTCAACGGCTCTACGCCCACTACTCATCGGCTCCAAGCCCATTATCTCAGTGGCTCTAAGCCCATTATCTCAGCCGCTCTACACCCATTACTCAGCGGCTCCAAGCCCACTATCTCAACTGGCTCAAAGCCGTAACAATTCTCGACTGGCTCTACACCGCCACAACCAATAAGATATCATCTATTCTCAAGCTCTACGCTTGAATGCTTAAAGCTCTTCGAATGCCCAACCACTGTGTACTGGACGCATAAGTTCTACACTTGAATGCTCAAGCTCTATGCTTGAATGCCCAACCACTGCGTACTGGATCCTCAAAGCTTATACTTTGAATGCTTGGATTCTACCCTCCGAATGCTCGAGCTCTATGCTCTGAATGCTGAAGTCTGGAACTTGAAAAAAGGTCTATGCTTAAATCAAACACACGCACGGACCTGTGCACATATTGTATCAATCACATTAAGTCTACATAACCATCATCATTAACATATCTGCTCACATCTAACAATCATTATCACATATTCATATTTTGCATCTCTCTCTCACTCATGAAACGGGTCAATCTTGTAGTCAACCGGCTCTACACCTCGATTTTATCGATCAGTCCAGTGCCTCGATCCTTTGGCTTTATGCCAAAAATTTATGATGGGAAAGCTCCGTGCACAGACCTTCTGAATGCAACTGGCTCTACACCTCAGTTCTATCACTTCAAGCTCAAAGCTCCAACATTTTAGGCTCTCTCCTCATGACTGCAACCGGCTCCGCGCCTCGGTTCCCTCATCTCAACGCTCTGTGCTCCAGTTACTGGCCTCGTGCCCCCTATATCTCAAAAACCGGTGTCCGATTCATCCCCAGCAGATGGTTTGGATTCCACCCAATTATATCAATTCCATCAGGCTCATTCGCAAGGATAAACTACTCTACCGAGCTCCCCTTAGTCAAAGTAAGGATGATCAAGAAAAGCAAATGACTCACCCATTGTGTATTGATCTACCCCAAAATACTAAGGATGCTCTCCGTAGAAATTCCCCTAGTAGCCCCACGCTCCTTCAGCTACTCTCCGCCAAAATCTTGGCATTGCCCAGGTATGTTGTACTACGGCTTTTTAAGCCCGAAGGTACGTCTTCTGTTTCTAACACTCCAAACTTTTTATGTTTCTTTATTGCCTCCGAACTACGGTTGGTTTGAATTTCCCTTGTGGAGTACGTAGGCAGTCTCCCAGCCCAACCATAACAAAAACCTTTTTCAAAAAAACCCCTTGGAATAGTGGTTGGACCAAATTGAGTTCCTTTTTGCAGCTTTGACTCTTACTTAAACATGTCTCACGATCCATCTAAGTTCAGTCAAAGAGCGACATCTGTAGATACCCCAATTTGGCTTAATGACTATTTCAAGTCCCACCTTGGGGACCATCCTGATGATGATATGGATACAGTGATTGCTAATTGACTTCTCATGAACCCATGGACTTATAGTGAGTACTTTAACCACTCAAAGGACCCAATCCAGAGCCATATAGCCTTTCAGATAGAAATACAGTATCCTAGGAGAATCTTTCTATCGGCCATAACATCAATATCACGGCCTCAACATCATTTCTTCACCCGTGAAACTTATTGCTTGAAAATATCCATGAGAGATTAATCTTTCAACCACCAGGTCTATCCTTCGGCCACTTAATCATTCCTACGGCCACTAGATCGTCTATTTTCTAGATTCTGGAACATAATGTCAATCATTTGATCCAATCACAAAACCCTAGCAGCCAAATCCCGATGCATTCGGGCTATGTAAGGAGATTACTATGAGGAGTTCGTGTTGCCTTATAACTCCAATTAAATCGATCGATTTTGATTGGCTGAGGTGTGTCATCCCTATGCCTATATAAAGGAGCCTTTGAGTTTCGAAATTAATATGTTGAATACGCCCTCTCTAGCCATGAAATTTTGCCATTATACTCTCTCAACTTCCCACTACAAAAGACCTGACCTTCCGAAGGCAGCCACTAATCCGATGATCAAACCCCGAAGTTCAAACCCTAAACCTAGGGTTTCGAGGAGCTAAATTAGTCAATCCCACTCCATTCGAAGCAATCAAGCAACTGAGGGATCAAGGTGGTGAGGCCCAGGGGCCTATGGTTTGATCACTTTTACGATCTATTTTCTGGGACAGTTTATATTTCTGGCTTATTTCTGATGCATGTTTTAATTATCATTCCGGCTCACCGTATCAACTGCTAAAAGCTAATAACCAGTTTATGTGTTTAGAATTAAATAAAGCATGAGTTAATCATATGTCAAACAACGATGGGCCAGTCTCGCTACTGGGCAAAGAGGGGTGCCTAACACCTTTCCCTTATTGTACTTTTGGCTCCCATACCTGAAATCTCTATTTGTTTTTCCTAGTTTTTATAAACTAGGTGGCAACTTTATTTTGACGATAACCGCTATCGTGTGGCGATGTTCCTAGCTATGGGAATGTCCATGATCTTGGTTTATGAAGTAGAAAGCAAACAAACAAATGATGATCAATCTGTATGGCGATGCCCCGCCCAGGGAGGTGTCTACAACTGCTGGAAAGATGCTAGGATTTATTATCACTCAAAGAGGAATTGAAGTGGACCCTTCCAAGATACAGGCTATCATGGAGATATCAACACCAAAGACAGAGAAAGAAGAAAGGAGTTTTCTGGGGAAAGGTGCCGTTCATTTGTAGGTTCATTTCCAAACTCACAGCCACTTGCAAACCTCTCATCAAACTTTTGAAGAAGGATACAGATTTCGAGTGGAACCAAGACTGCTAACAAGCATTTGAAGTAATCAAAGAATACCTTCAGAATCCACCTGTGTTATAACCACCCATCCCTGGAAAACCATTGATTTTGTATCTTTTAGTAACAAACACATCCATGGGATGTATGCTAGCACAGGAAAACGATGCCAAACTAAAGTGCGCTATATACTATCTTAGCAAAAAGATGATGGACTAAGAAACAAGGTACACTCCCTTGGAGAAAACCTGCTGGGGGCTAGTATGGGCCACAAAGAAACTAAGGCATTACCTTTTAGCACATCCGGTAGTCTTGGTTTCTCGTTTAGACCCAATCAAATATCTTTTCAAAAATCCAGCACTTATCGGAAAGCTGGCCAGATGGTTATTGTTGCTAGCAGAATTTGACCTCAAGTTCATGACAAGGAAATCAATGAAAGGAAGAGTTGTGGCAGAATTCTTAGTAGATCATCCTGTAACAGAGGCCGAGGCAGAAGACTTCATGTTACCGGACGAAGACATTTTATTTCTCTTAGACGACATTTGGACACTTTACTTTGATGGAGCATCAAACCATTGTGGCTATGGCATAGGGGTATTGCTAGTTTTTCCAAACAACTCTCATATCCATCTGTCATATAAACTGAGGTTTGAAGTCACCAACAACCAAGTTGAGTACGAAGCCTACATAGCTGGAATGGAGGCAGCCCTGGAACTAAGGGCAAAAAAGGTAGAAATCATTGGAGATTCAAACGTAGTGGTATCCCAAGCAAGAGGAGAGTGGAAGGTCAAAGAAGATACGCTAAGAGTACTATACCACTATGTGCTGGAAACTCTAATTCCACAATTCGACTATGTTATCTTTACACACACTCCACGAGTGAGTAATAGTTTTGCAGATGCACTAGCGACATTGGCCTCTATGGTCGAAATACCCCTGGGGTGAAATGCGGCCACTAATGATTGAGCAAAAGGTCAAGCCAGCATGTGAGTGAATTTTCACTAAGGAAGGAGAGGACGATGGAAAACCATGGTATGAGGACGTGAAGAAGTTCTTGGAAGAGGGAGAGTATCCCTTCGAAGCCACCTCAAAGGATAAAATGGCTCTACAAAAGTTCGGCGCCCGATTTCTAGTTTGTGGTGGAGTACTGTATCAAAAAGCACACCTAGGTCACAATCAACTTTGTGTCACAATAGAAGAAAATCAGAAAGTGATGAAGGAAATACACGAGGGAATTTGTGGGCCACACATGAGTGGAGCAACAATGGCAAAGAAGATCCTACGTTAAGGATATTATTGGACTACAATGGAGGCCGACTATGCTGACTATGTTCGTCAATGCTACAAGTGCCAAACTCACACCAATCGCTTGCGCATTCCTCCTACGGAATTATGTAGCATGACATCCCCTTGGCCATTCTCCTCCTGGGGGATAGACGTCATTGAGAGTATAAATTCGAAAGGGAAATATAAGCACCAATTTATCCTAGTAGCCATTGACTACTTCACAAAGTGGGTAGACGCAGTTTCTTATGCTACCCTCAAAGCTATTCATGTAGCCAAGTTCATCCGCACCAACATCATCTATCGGTATGGCGTACCTCACGAGTTCATCTGCGACAACAGATCTCACTTCAAAGGGGCAACGAAGAAGCTTTTCACTGAGTTTGGCATATAGAATCATTGATCATCTACTTATCGGCCTCAAACCAATGGGGCAGTTGAGGCTGCAATGAAAACATGAAAAGAATTATGTGGAATACTACCAACACCTACAAGGATTGGCCATAGATACTACCTCTAGCGCTATGCGGTTATCGAACAACTAAAAGGACTTCAACTGGGGCTACTCCTTATTCCCTGGTCTATGGGATGGAAGCTGTCTTGCCTGTCGAATTGGAACTACCCTCACTAAGGGTTTTGGCTGAGACTGAAATGATCGAAGAGGATTGGGTTTAGAACCACTGCAATGAGTTAGCATTATTGGATGAAAGAAGACTAAGTGCGTTATACCATGTACAAAGGTATCAACGCCGCATTGCACGAGCATTCAACAAAAAAGTGAAGCCAAGGGACATCAAGGTGGGAGATATGGTACTCAAAGCAATCTGTCGCCACATTTCAAACCCGAGAGGCAAGTTTAAACCAAACTGGGGAGGACCCTACTTCGTCAAACGCATACTATCTGGAGGAGCAGCATATATTGCAGACTTAGATGGGATGGAATTCGCAACACCAGTCAATATCAACAAGCTGATGAAGTATTACCCCTAAGAGAGGCTTGTTGGGCCGAAAACCACAAGGGTGGGTGAACTCAAGTGAAAATTAGAGTGGCCGAAAACTTGCAAGGGCGGCTTAGGCATAGATAAAGAGCTCGCTAAATTGAAAACCTAGAAGGGTAGTTTTAGGCAAAATCAAAAGCATAAAAGGAGAGGAAAATACCCCGAGTAATCCCTAACTAAAAAACAAACAAATTTTTTTGGAACTACGTTTATGGCTTGATTCCCTCCGTGGGATAAGTAGGCAGTCTCTAGATTGAGATTCGGCCACTGCTATCACTATCACTTCCAAATTTCTAGGTCTATCCTAAAGCATACTCACTATCAAACCATGGCAAAGACATTTTTAATAAAGCAACCAATGTTTTATTATTTTCTAAGGAAAAAAGGAAGGGCAAGCTTCAACAATTCTTGATCTAATGAAAGCTAGAATCAAACAAAGAACATTTTTTTAAAGCATAAGCAATGTGTCAATCTCTAGGTCTTCCTGCATAAGCAATGTGTCAATCTCTAGGTCTTCCTTCTCTTTGCACTTTTGTCTTCCAAAAGGTTTTTCTCCAACCAATGCTTGTACAAACCAGATAGCTTGTCAGCAAAGTTCTCAGCAATATCTTGCATCACCCAATTCGGCCATAGACGAAGCACATTGCGACGGAAGTTGGTGTCATACACCTTGGAAGTAGCATACTCAGGGTCACCCAGATTTTGGCTTGTTCAGCCCCAAACTGTCTTTGAAAACAAGCAGGAAAATAGAAAGTGACTTGAGTGATATCAATCACTGCAACACCAAAATGGTTCATTATGCTTACAGTCATGCTTTCAATGCCATGCCAGGGGCAAACCCATTGAATTCAATCGCCCTTGCGAGTCTCCATCCACGCTTTCCAAGTAGCCTCAGTTGGAAATTGTCTAATCAAACGATGCTCTATGCAGTGGCCTGGACTATAGGGAAACCACTCTGGCGCATCCCATACCCTTGGTTTCTCAAAAAGCCATACCTATAGAAAATAAGAAAAAATTGTGAGTTGTGAGAACACATGAGTCAAAACAAAAGAATGATGAGCGGAAAGATAACTTGGCAATAAACAAGTAAAGAGCGAACCTGTAGTAATAAAGGACTGCCTGAAAACTAGGTTATAGGATTACCCTTCACTACATCAAGACCTATCAAGGTCTTTGCCAACACTAAACTAGTAAAACCTACATGGTTTCCAATCTATTGGGCAAAATCAAGCAGCATGGAATCAACATGGCTAGAGGAGGGGCCAAGCAAGTGATAATGGAGAAGACAGAGACACAGCGCATGAAAGCAGCTTTCGTTGAGAAATTTGGCGATGAGCTTCAGCTATACCAAAATGCTGAACAAGCTGTAGGGTTTCCAATCTTCCATTCACCATAAAAAACCAAACTTCGTGTTTCTAAACTTGGAATAAGGCCTTCAAAACGTCACCGCGGTTAAACAAAGGGTTAAGGATAATGAGACCTTCTCTATTCGAATGACCCACAATAGCTGCAAATTCTTTAAGGGTGAGACACAACACTTCCCTTCTGAATCGAAAGACATGAAGAACAAGATCCCACAAGCTAGTCTGCACGAAGGAAAGCAAAATTCATAGGAATTTGGCGAAGGGAGAAGAGAAAGTCCATACCAAAGGACTTAAAGTGTAGATGGTCGAGGCCATTGAAGGAATTCAACCATTGATCAAGAACTGGTTGTGCCATGCGCTAAAAACTGTTGCTGACGAACTATCAAAATTCGTAGAACATGTACTTATTGGCTAGGTCGAGTCCTAGTCCGAATCGGAATCGAATTCAAAATCCACGTCAGTTAGGTCATTCTACTAGTTGGCACTTCAAAATGGCAGCCGCAGGATCTAATCCTTGGCCCGTAAAAGAAGCAAGGCTGACTTAAGTCAGCCCGAGAAAGATGAATCAATCCGTCGGCCGCCTAATCGATGGAACGGCTGCTAGAACGACTATTTTATAGAGGAGTTCCATGGTTCTGCCAACTTCACCGAATTACCAATTTTATGCAAGCGGTGCAAACAACAGCATACACAATCACATATTAGAGCAAAATATTTTGTTTCATATAAACATAAGCTTTTTACATCACAAGGTGAATCATCCCACATTTCCTAAACAAACTATACATCATGTTTCTTGTTGGGCTAACCCATGCAGGAAGAAAAATAGGAAAGGAGGAGGAGAGGATGCCAAATCATCTAGTGGTCTGAACATTAGGGACCAGCTGCAAAACAAGAAGAAAACACCCCTGAGGTGACGTATACCAAAGAGGCTCCATGGCTCAAAAGGATCACCACATGGTCCAGAAAAATCATCATATCGCGTGCAGATGCCACCCCAGGAGATCCAAATCACGGAAGCAAGTCCCCCATGCGGGGGTCCTTAGTCAAACTTCAAGACAGGACCGGAGTCGTCGGGTCTCTGTCCACGCACACCGGCCATACCCATGCATTGCCAATTGATCGGGCCCAATGGAGGTGAAAAATGGTGGAGCCCTCGGTGGCAGAGAAGAACGAAGAAAGGAGAGAGAAGAGGAGAAATGAAATGAAACGCTAGAGTCTCGGCCTTTTATAGGGCTCTGAAAATCAAACAATTAAATGGCCAGTTTATCGATAACTCGACCGACACATCAATTACTCGGCCGCGAGATCTATCTCTTGACCCTCCAATCTATTTCCTACAGCCCCAGTGGATTTTCTCAGTACACCAATTCAAGCAATTATGAAAATTCTGGGTCCGTGACCAATAGAAACAATGATGAAATTAACCTTCCGGGAATGACCAGGCATAAAAAATGTCAAACACAAGCTTTCTCTATAGCAATAAGCTCACCAGCTGTTGGTCACTTAAGCTCTCAGTCAGGCTCTATGCCCAAGTTAGTGCACTCCAAAGCAAACAGCTCCATGCTCATGCCTACTGCTATCAAAGCTACTCAAATAGACTCCACCATCTCAAGCAGCTCCATGTTCAGCAGCTCTATGCTCGCTATTAGCAACTCTGTGCTTAAGCTCCGTACTTATTCACCACCATCAAGTTACTCCATATTATCCCTACAACTTCGCGCTTACCATCAGTAGCACCATGCTCCTCGTTTCACTCTCCGTGATCACTACCGTTAAGCTACTCAGCGGCTCTACGCCTATAATCTCAGCAGTTCCTTGCTCTCTAAGCATATCAACTCAGCGGCTCTATGCTTATTCACTCAGCATTATCAAGCTATTCAGCGGCTCTACGCCCATGAACCCACTATCAACAATTTCAAGTCACTCAGTGGCTCTACGCTCATCATCTCCACCATACTTGAAAGCTTCATACTTACTATCACTCAGCAGCTCTACGCCTATTATCTTAGTAGCTCTAAGCTCACCATCTTAACAGCCCTAAGCTCATTCAGCAGGTCTAAGCTTGCCTAACAATTCCGAGTTCATCATCTGAGTAGCTTCAATCACTCAGCGGCTCTACACCCACTGCTCAATGGCTCTACGCCCATATTCACCACCTTAGCGGCTCCAAGCCCACTACTCAGCAGCTCCAAGGCCAATATCCCAATGGCTCTACGCCCACTATTCAGCGGCTCTACGCCCACTATCTCAATTGGCTCTATGTCGTACCAACCAACAAGATATCATCTGTTCTCAAGCTCTACGCTTGAATGCTCAAAATCCAACATTTTGAATGCTCGAAGCTCTTCGAATGCCCAACCACTGTGTACTAGATGCTCAAGTTCTACACTTGAATGCTCAAGCTCTACGTTTGAATGCCCAACAACTACATACTGGATGCTCAAAACCTTCACTTTGAATGCTCGGATTCTATCCTCTGAATGCTTGAGCTTTACGCTCTAAATGCTCAAATCCTGAACTTGAAAGAAGCTCTACGCTTAAATCAAACACACACGCACGTTCCCGTGCACATATTGCATCACCATTGTCATCATCGAGTCTGCATCATCATTATCATTATCACATACTATGTTTTGCATCTCTCTCTCACTCATGAAGCAGGTTAATCTTGCAGTCAATCGGCTCTAAGCCTCGGCTTTATTGATCGGTCCACGCCTTGATCCTTTGGCTCTACTCCAAAATTTATGATGGGAAAGCTCCGTGCACAGACCAGCAGAATGCAACCGGCTCTACACCTCGATTCAATCATTTCCAAGCTCCAACTCCTTAGGCTCTCGCCTTGTGACTGCAAACTGGTTCTGCACCTCGGTTCAATCACCCTAAAGCTCTAAGCCCTGACTTCTCAAGCTCTCGCCTTATGATTGCAACCGGCTCCATGCCTCGGTTCTCTCATCTCAAACTCTGCATTCCAGCTACTGGCCTTGTGCCCCCCCCCCCCCCCCATATCTCAGAAACCGGCATCCAACTTGTCTCCAGAAGATGGCTTGGATTCCACTCCATATCTCAAAACCAGTGTCTGATTGTCTCCAGAAGATGGTTTGGATCCCACCCCAGTTACATCAATTTCATCCAGCTCATTCACAAGGATAGGCTACCCTATCGAGCTCCCCTCAATCAAAGTAAGGATGATTAAGAAAAGCAATCGACTCACCCGCTGTGTATTGATCTACCCCAAAATTCTGAAGATGGTCTCCGCAAAAATTTCTCCGGTAGCCCCGCGCTCCTTCAACTACTCTTTGCCAAAATCCTGGCCTAGCCTAGGTACGTTGCACTACCGCTTTTTAAGCCTACAGATACATCTTCTATCTTTAACCCTCCAAGCTTTTTACTTTTCTTTATTGCCCCTGAACTATGGTTGGTCTGAATTTCCCTTGTGGAATACCTAGGCAGCCTCCCAACTAGACCATAACTAAAACCTTTTTCAAAAACCCTTGGAATAAAGGTTCGACCAAATTGAAGTTGCTTTACGGCTTTGACTCTTACTTAAACATGTCTCACGATCTGTCTAAATTCAGTCAAAGAGGGGCATCTGTAGACACCCCAATTTGGCCTAACGATTATTTCAAGTCCCACCTTAGGGACCATCCTAATGATGAATAGATACAATGATTGCTGATTGACTTCTCATGAACCCATGGACTTTTTGTGAGTATTTTTATCCAGTTAGAGGACTTAATTCAGAGCCAAATAGCCTTTCAAACAGAAATACAGTATCCTACGAAAATCTATCTTTCGGCCGTAACATTGATCTCATTGCCTCAACTTCATTCTTTCACCCGTGAAATATGTTACTTCAAAATCTCCCTAAGAGATTGATTCCTCGGCAGCCCGATCAATTCTTTGGCTGCCAGATCCTTTAACCGCCGCCATATCGTCTATTTTCCAGATTCTGGAATGTTCTGTCATATGTTTGATCCGATCCCCAAAACCCTAGTAGCCTTTTTCTTATGCGTTCGGGCTACATAAGCAGATTTGTCTAGAGATCTTATTGCCCTAGAATTCCTTAATAATTTATGCCATTTGATTTGCCAGAGTGAGTCACCAATTGCCTATATAAAGGGCCCTTAAGGTTCCAAATTAATATGTTCATACACTCTCACTAGCCACAAAATTCTGCACAAACTATCTCTTATATCCCCTCTATAAAAGCCCCAACCTTCTAAAGGCAACACCGATCCAACAAATTAAACCTCGAAGTATAAACCCTAACCCTAGGGTTTCAAGAAGCAAAATCAGTCAATCACCCACAATCCGAAGCAATCAAACAACTGAGGGATCAATGTGGTGAGGCCTAGGGGCCTATGGTTTGATTTAATTTCAGCTTTTATACATTAATCAAAGTGTTTTGACTTTCTGCTAATCTTTTAGTCTGGTGTGAGGAAGAACATCGGCTAGGACTCCATTCCCTCTGCCGATACATCAATCCAGGAGGATCCCTTAGCCGTGGCATCTATTCATTGGCTGCGGGATCCATCTCCCTAGGACAACCTGTTTGGTTCTGCTTATTTTGCATGCTTTTAATTATCGTGCTGGCTCACCTTATTCATTGTTAAAGGCTAAAAACAGATTATGTGTTAGAATTAGATAAAACATGTATTAATTATATGTTAAACAACTATGGGACAATCTCACGATTGGGCAAAGAGGGGTGCCTAATACCTTCCCCTCTTATTGTACTCTTGGCTCCCGTACCTAGAATCGTTATCTTTTTCCTAGTTTTTATAAACTAGGTAGTGACTCTATTTTGATGATAACCGTTATTGTGTGGCAATGTTCCTAGCCATGGGACTTGGTTTATGAAGTGGAACCAAACAAATGATGATCAATCTGTATGGCGCTACCACGTTTAGGAGGTGTCTACACCCCAGGTTGAAGGCTGCCCAAGTTATGCTCATATCACATGGTTGGGTCATTCCTATGACTGGCTGGAAAGCTTTTCAGCTCCTGATGCTTAGGAGTGGTGTTTATCCTCTCATAGCCATATGGTATCTTATGTTAATCTTTATTGTCGTATGTTTTCCCTCCCTCTTGGTAGATGGATGGAAAACAGCGTGTCTCATTTACCTTATGTTGTCATTTGGCTTAGGCAAATTTTGATTATTTTCCTTTTGATGTTCTTTTCTTTTCCTCCTGGGGTATGCCCCTTGTAGGCTGTATATTCGGTTAGCCTTTTTTTTTTTTTCAATTTCAAGCTGATTTACCCTATATATATATGCACCGCATTAAAATTAAAAAAAAAAAACACCTCAACAGATCGATTGAATCTCAATCCAACGCAATTCCTCTCTCAATCGAACATCAATCGCTGAAGCTAGATGTCAATCGCTCTCTATCGCGATGCAATCTCTCTCTAGATCTCGATATCTCTCTCTCTCGAGATCGCTCTCACAATCACACACGATCACACACTCACTCACTCTCTCTCTCTCTCTCTCTCTCTCTCTCTCTCTCTCTCTC
>BPLS01030267.1:67150-80605 GCA_019656275.1 Rhododendron kiyosumense | reverse complement strand
TAATTAATTATACACGTGGCGTGTACCCCGCCGTGTCCGTGTCCCCATTTTTTTAGAATTCCCGTGTCCCGGTGTCGGTTACGTGTCGGTGTCCGTGTCGGTGTCCGTATCGGTGCATCATAGCTGGGTATCGATACCGGGCAGCAATCTGTCCAGGGAGGATAGAGTTATCGATACCTCTTTTCTTGGTATCGATACCTTGTTCTGTAGCGCGAACTTTTTAATGGCATTTTTGTAATTATTTTGTAAATGAGGTATATATACCAACTTGAGCCCGATTCTAGGGCATTGAATACCTGCATTTTCTCTCTCTCTCTCTCTACCTCTATTAAAGCTTTAGCTCCCACCTTTCTCCTCATTCATGTTTTGAGGAACATTTTTGGGTACGATTCGTTTAGATTCAAAGCTTTTTGCCTTCATTAAAATTTTAAGGAATTCTCTCCTCTTCAAGGATCTTGTGTTTATTTCGAATTTAATCAATATTTAGTATTTTCCTTATCTTTACCTTTGCCCATTTCATGTCTTCTTTTGATATGTGTGAGTAGTGTAGCAATGTTAGATTGTGGGATGATTAACATCCCGTAACCAAGGGTATAAATTGTTCTTCTCTCTTCAATCTTCATTTTTCGAGTTTAAGCTTGTGATTGGGGTATTTTTATGTATCAAAACTTGGAGGTGTTAACCTCTTTGATCATGTGTAGGCAATGGTTAAACCACTCGCCACACATGATGCTTGGAGCTGTCCTTCCAAGGGTTTGTCAAAAAGTCTCAAAACCCTGACCACGCTTAACATCCTTGACAAAAAGAGAAGAATCAAGTTTCCTTTTGTGTTACGGATGTTGATTATCCCTAAACTTAGCCTTTAGTTTAATCTCTCCAATTAAAAAGCCGCAGTTAGGTTAAGTAGCCATTTCACCTAAATCTCTCAGTTGGCCGTCTCAACGCAGAATTTGGTTAGCTATCCTAACACTAAAATCTCTACGCAAGCAAACTTTCAATCGAGTTATGGGTGCGCTCCCTATGGATTCGACTGCGGACTTCCGGGTATTATGCTTTCAACCGACTTAGCTCTACGCTTGGGGTATTCTTATTACAACACACATTAAGGTCGCAAGCAGTACCCTACGCTAGGGTAATCTACCCTACCCTAGGGTACCGTATCTCCTATAATAAAAAAGTGCACCCTAAAATCTTATGAAAGTGCCAAAACCCTAGGGTACCCTAAAATGGACCTGAGACCTTACAAAATTAATAGGTGGACTTGTGGGCTTATGAAGTTCACATAATGGACCTAAGACTAATTTTCTATTGAAATTATAAATCATAGAGAACCATGTATCAAGCTGAACCTTGGTCAGATTCTAGCTTTAATATTGTCATTCACACTAATACTTCTAGGTGTGAACTGCTCAAAACCATGGTTACCAGTTCAAGGCTGTACATGTGATGAGAATTATATCCGGCAGACAAAAAATAAAAATAAAACCATTAATAATAACAGCACACTTAGTGGCCCTGAGCACTAACCTCAAGCTTTCGCTGTACTTTCCCTTCTCCTTCAGCCTCAATGCCATCCAATTTAAGCAGCTGCCTCATAAGCAGCTCGGATAGAATTATGAATTCCTTCTCTCCAACCTGGGTCCCACCATACACAACTCCTTCCAGTGCAGCTACCTACAAGAGAACAGTCTGATTGGCCTTTTTAGGTGTTGAGCAAATCAAGTGATAGTGTATGAAGGAACTTACCTGTTCTGAAAGCTTATCAACCTCTGCCCTGACTTGAGCAACGGCTGCACAGGATCTTGCCACTGCCTCCTCAAGCTCCCTATCTTTGACTGTGCCTTCCATAGAACCCAACTGTTAAACAGAAGAACCGGAAATGACTCCCCAAGGGACATGCGTGAACAAGAGAGAAACTAGGGCTACTTCTGTTGAACCTTAAATATTATTACGAAAAATGATTCCCGAGTTTCCATTATTTAGAATATTTCACAGAGTAAGATAGTGTATATCGTTGGCCGAAGGTGATTTCATTTCAATTTACCTGTACGTTGTTTTACCCACGGTTCTCAACCCTTTCATAGATGCCAACTCTTTACCTTTACCAACAGCCCAAAAATGGAAGAGACTACATCTCCTTGTCCGACAGCCATAAGACGAGAGAGAGAGAGAGAGAGAGAGAGAAGGCTTCAAAGTTTCAATTCCTAATGTTGAGGTCCAGAAGTTCACAATTCAATTGTACGCCTATAGCTATCCTCCCAAGTTTTCTCTCTATACATGGAATTGTGTAGATATATGAACTTTAATGTGTATGTTTTGGGACATTGTCTTTGCAATCAATGCAATGTTGTCTCGGATTCTCTGTTTCACGAAATTTGTTGCCATGGGAAAAGTTTTTCTCAAGTGCCAACTAAACAATGGAAACAAAAGGAAAAGGATTACTTTACCGCGTGATTTTATTTTACAAGGAAAATGTTTTAGATCGTAAATAGTTTCACTTCACTTCAAGCCAAACAAGCCTAGGTGAAAAGTAATCTACCTCTTTCTCTGGTCTGACTTCAGCAGCACTAGAAAATCCATTGCCCTCAACCTCCTCAGAGTTTCTCTCAATGGTTTTTTGTTCTTCCATGAGTAAAACCTTTGCGTTATCCTTCACACCCACCATGTGCAAATACTCTTCATCGCCTTTCTCCATTCCTCTGAACAACAATCTTTGTTGATTAGGCTCCAGCCCAATTTCTTGGGCAATACACTTCTTCAGCTCCCCTTTCGAAAATACAAATCAAAGTAAGCCCAAAGCATGTCCGATGTAACAAGCTGCCTATCTTAGCTTTTTCTGTATTAGGACATGCTTCAAGTTGAGTACAGTTTTACATTTGATAATCAAGAACCTCCTGTACATCCACACACACACAGCAGAAAGTACCTATGACAGGGAGAGCATCCTAACACTTCCTTTTGTAACCATAATTATAAAATACCATGAAACAAGCATGTCAAAAAAAATTCCTCCATCACAAGCGAAGTATAGATATATGCAAACACCAAATATAATAGATCGCCAAGAATAAACGAATGAACGTGGAAGAGAAATCTATGACCAACCCATTTGCATTCAGTACATTAGAAATCACTTCAGCACTATATTCATAGGAAGAACTAACATAAGAACATGGTTACATACACTAATGAGTGGAAGTGCAGTGAGAGCTAAGAATTTCACGTCAAATCAATTGTCATGAGCTAACAACAATGTTAGGTACCCCACACACACGCACGCATCAAACAGAAGAGATGATTCGTTTATCTGACAGAGTAACAAAAACTTATAGCAATTTCTTTCCTTATTCTCCCTAAAATCTAGTAAAACCCCAGACCAAGTGAAGAAACACAGAAAAAGACCCAGAAAGCGCACGTCAAACAGAAGAGATGATTCCTTTATCTGACAGAGTAACAAAAACTTATAGCAATTTCTTTCCTTATTCTCCCTAAAATCTAGTAAAAACCCAGACCAAGTGAAGCAACACAGAAAAAGACCCAGAAAGGAACACTCATCCGTTTTTCTTTTTCTCTCGAATGAAAGAAGTTACCAAAAGTGAATTGAGAGGGAACAACGAGGCAAAGCTTGTTCAAGCCATGGACGAGATTGACCCTGATTGTGGGCCCACCACCACCATCGTGAAGAAGATCGTCGTAGTGGCCATTTTCGGCCACTGGCCATCTCGAATTCGATCCGTCCATGCCCAAATTTCTGCAAGAGCCAAAGCCGAATGGGTGTTTGGGAAAAACTGACTGGGGTATGGTCAGTACTGAGTAGAGGTTCTCCAATAGCAAAGAAATGAGGGTTTTGAGTCTATTAGATTAGAGGAGGAAACGACGGATGGGTACCGTAGGCGGTAGGAGTATTAAGTTCCTCGGGACGGTTCGCCGGCTTAAGCGTTGTTGGGTTCCAAAAAGTCTAAGCACACATATAAATACGTACATATTTTACACAGATTTTTTGTGAAGCCTATTTTGGATCCCACAATCTATCCGAGGCGTTCATTAAATGTAAAATATTTTTTCAAGGGTCCCCATTAAAAATCATCTCAATCCAATATCTATAGATACTTAATCCAATCATCTGACTATTCATTTTCTGGAAATCAAAATGAAAAATTTGATGATTGGATCGAACATCTATAGGTATCAAATTGAGCTAATTTTTTGTGGAGGCCCTTGAAAATTTTTTTTGCATTTGATGAACGGCTTGGATTATTTTTTTGGGACCCGATGTAGGCCCTATAAAAAATCTGTGCAAAATATGTACCTATTTATATGTGTGGGTAGCATCATTGGGTTGGTTCAAAGGCAATGGAAGAGAAAGAAATAATGATAAATGTGTAAGAAAACGTACAGAAAAATTTCCTCAGTCAAGATTTTGTTTTATTAGTTCTCTCGGGCGGCTTCTCTTGCTGCAGTCCACAAACGAAGAGTGATAGGTACAAAGAAAAGTAACAAAGAAATGACCATTAAAGTGTATATGAACGGTCCAGATTCACTGTGCAGTGCATTTGAGCCGTTCATGTACACTTTAAGGATCGTTTCTTTGCATATTTTCTTTGCACATAGCATTTCTCGTCCACATATAGAGTGCCGAGATTAAGTTAAAGTGTTCATAATCGTCGGATGGTGTTTTTAATGGTCGAGATCTAAAAAGAAAAATTCCGTGGAAGATTTTAACTTTTCTTCAAATTTTTTTTATAAAGTTTGGACCGTTGCTGTGATTGGACTGCAGGTACTCTCTACGTTCTAACTGCAGAGATTCCACCTCCAAATTTTTTTCGTCTCTTTTTATTAGATTTTGTTTGTCTTTTTTGTAGTTTTATTAAATTTGTATTATATTTTTTGATTAATCATAGGTCTTAAGACGAGTCTGGTAGTAAAAAAATTATGACGAAAAACAAAAAAAAGAGTCCACTAATTAACGACAACAAAATTATCGAACTACTTTCCTTTTTGTTTAAAGAGTTGTCGTGTATGAACTTTTTCCAACATCGGTCCATATTTTTATACTTTTTCGATTTGTCTTATCGAGATAAACGATTAACCCCAAAAATTACGATGAAAAATTAAATAAGAAATAACGAAAAATAAAAAAATACCAAAATAAGTTATGGACAATTAAGTTTACAAGAATGCAGCCTTTGTCTTCAACCATGTTTTTGATTTCATGGCAACTTCACCAATGTTTTTCCCATTGGTAAAGTATGTATCGGTACAAATGAGATACTCTCTTCGTCCTCATTTAATAGTCTCTCTTGGAAATTCGTGCCATTTTTCAATCGATTATATTTTGTAAATTATAATATTTTTTGTAATTTTAAAAACATTATCTTATAGGACTAATTGAGATTTATCAAATAAAATCTATATTGGATATAAAATTTATTATCAATTCAAAGATAAAATTAATTTCTTATCCAGTTAGAATAGAATGATGAGCTATTAAATGGGGACAAATGGAGTACCAGGTGGTATCTTTTCTGATTCTTTGTATTTTTTTCATTGAAAAATTGAGCATCAAAATTTATATTTAGCTAATGAAAAACAAGATTAAAAAAATCCCGATATTGTTCGGTATTGGTTAGTGTCACCCGCCATTTAAGCCAGCCAATTGGAATTAGAGCATCCGCAGTGGGAATAATCAAAATCAATAATCAAAATGTGCTACGTGAGCATTTGATTATCCATTTAGACTTCGTTTGATAATAGTGATAGATGGATGGGATTCGTAAGGAGATGGGATTAAGATTGAGATTGGTAATGAGAAGGGATTGGTAATGAGAATGGATTGATAATGAGTATGTTTGTTTGGGATGAGATTCGATGATGGGATTATTAATATTATGTTTGTTTGAATGAGATTAGATGATAGGATTGGATTGATAGAAGAGATTGGTAATAAGAAGGGATTGATAAGGATGAGAGGTTGGGATGAGATTATTAATACCATCTCCAAGATGGTATTAGCAATACCCCCAAATTGGCATATTAGCAATTCGATGGGATTGTTAGTCCGGACCATTTTTGTGAAACCAAATAAGGTATTGTTAATACCCCCCCACTCTAACAATCCAATCCCAACCCCTTGGAGGGTTATCAAACGGGGCCTTAGTTCATAATCAAACTTAACAATATCTACCTCCACATTGGTTATTTTTGCATTCCTAACCAAACAAATTCCCACAATACACAATGCATATATGTCCAATCGCAAATGAATTTCAATTACGCACCTGACTACACCAACACGCCACTTTCCATACTTCTTTTTTACCACCACAGTATTGGACAACCATTCTGGGTAGTAAACTTCCCGTATGGCCTTTGCTCTTAACAAGTGGTCAACCTCCTCGATAACAAAGTCCATGTGCTGTACGGCTGATCGTCTCTTTTTCTGCATCACGGGCTTATGTTGTGGATCCACATTCAAGTGGTGGCAAATCACGTTTACATCCACCTCAGGCATCTCTTCGGGTACCCAAGCAAACACATCAACATGCTTTTTGAGGAATTCCACCAACTCCTCTTCTTCTTCTTTATTCAAGTTTTCCCCAATCAGGAAATTCCTTTCTGGATCAGTCTCATTGATCTGAATCTTCTTTAAGTCTTCCACCACTTTCTCGGTGGGGTCCCCTCTGACATCCTCGATGGTCGGCAGCTCTAGAATCTCAACGGCTTGGACCAACTTTGCTTTCGGTGCCTTCTTGATTATAGAAATCAAGCACTGCTGGTCAACTTTTTGATTCCCTCTAATGCTTTCAATGCCAATAGATTCGGGAAACTTTACCATCTGATGGTAAGTGGAAGAAACTGCCTTCATTTTGTGCAACCACGTTCTCCCTATAATTGCGTTATAAGAAGATGGTACATCCACCACTAGGAAGTCGGTTCGCAGTACTACTGTTCCTGCCCGAATAGGTAGTATTACTTTGCCCAATGGCCAGATTGTTCCTGCACCGAACCCGACCAAAGGGGTCATTGATTGTACCAAGTCTACCTGGGTTAGTCCTAGCTTCTTAAAAGCATCGTAATATAGCATCTTTGTGCAACTTCCTTAGTCCACCAGGATCCTCTCCATGTCATATTCCCCAATTCGTAGGTTATGACCAAGGCATCATTATGTGACATCTGGACTCCTCCTAGATCCTCATCCGTGAAGATTATTCACTCGTTGTATGCTTCTTCTTCACGTCCTCGTTTCTTCCCCAACTGCATCACGTGTTGGTTGTGCTTAATCTGCCTTTGGAGAAATCTTACCTCATTTCTCGTATAAGGCTCGGCCAATCCATGTATCAGATGAATTATTCCCCTTGGATTTTGTTTGTAATCCAACTCCATTGCTTTCTCTTTATCCTTGGGGTTTTCCTGGATAAATTCTTTGAGATAGCCACGAGAGACCAAATCATCAAGGTGCCTCTTATACATTTTGCAGTCTTCAGTTATGTGGCCCAAGTCCTTGTGGTAACTACAGTGCTAATTCGTAGCCCGCTTTGCATCTTTATCTCCTCCCAAGTTTGGGGGCCACGTGAATTAGGGCTGATTCTTTATTCGATAAAGAACCCTATAAATTGGTTCTTTCCAAACAGGATTTATTGAAAAGAAGGACTTGGGGTCAGGAGCTTATTTCTCCTTGTACGGCTCTCTTTTAGCCTGCCCATATTCCTTCATTTCCCTGTAAGTTTTGGGCTCTGGCTTTTCTACCTTCTTCGCAAGCCCCTTGGCTTGCTTGGCAACCACCTTGCCGTCTTCCCGAAGTATGTCATCATCGTCCCTGGCATGCTGTTCTATCCGTTCCATTAGCTTTGCTAGTGTTCCTATTGGACTCATGTTCAATGACTAACGCAGCTCCCCCCGAACAGGCAGTCCAGTCTTGAACATGGCTATTGCATACTCCTCACTGCAACTTTCCATCTTGTTGAAAGTGTAATGCCCCGAATTATGGGTACGTTAAATAAAACATTTTATTATAAAAACAAAGCGAGTCCAGCTCGTTATTACATCATAAACCTTACAAAAGTACTTTTATTCAACTAACAGAGGGATCTAGGGTTCCTAACTACAGTTCTTCTTGCTTCTCCATTCTAGCCCGCTCCTCGGCTCCGAACGCCTCCAAAGTGAATAGTTCATCCTGTTCATCTATCAAATCTGACATATTATACCAGCGTCGCCACCCATATAATATGCCAGGGTCACCAAAAAGGCAACACCATGAGCTACGAAGGCTCAGTAGTAAAATCCTAATACTAGCATCGATTTCCACATGATAAGCACATAAGCAGTGATAAAAAGACAATAGTGCTAACACTTTCACAATTGCTTTGTAACTACCATTGGTGTCGACTCGTCGTAAACCATGTCGTTATTACACTTTTTCAAAAACACCTTTTTTAACTCACCCAACCTCGGTTCCGCCGTTCCGGGTTCCCGAGTATCCTCACAATGGTTCCGCCGCACCGGGTTCCCATTGGCACACATTTGCATTGGCTCCTCTCCGCGGATAACCAAGCTATACCTCACCATGGTTCGGCCGGTCCGGTTTCCCATGGGAACACACACAACCTCACAATGGTTTCGCTGCTCCGGATTCCCATTGGAACACACACACACACACTTACGTAAGACCCTCGAGATGGTCATTACGTAGTTTCGAAAATATTTTCCAACCGAGAAAACACAACTTCTTGTTAAACCACACCCTAGGTGCCATGTTTCTACTTTCTATTTTCTCGTGTTTCGTTCTCATGCAAGACTCCGCGTGTGAGACTTTACATACAACATGCATTCAATCCAACTTTGAAATAGTACAATAAGAACATCTAAGCAACATAGCATGCTTGAATTCCATAAACGACATAATCATGCATTTTTACTTTTTCATCTACGTTCAAGTAACTTTTCAAACTTTAGGAAAAACAAGTAGAGATTCAAGTAGTAACATTTGAACTACTTATCGAAAACAAGGTAAGGTTTTAACTACTTAAAAATAGGTAAGGATCACTACCGTTCTTCTAGGCGGTGTCGGCTATGGAAAGTTGGCCGTCGGTTTTGAAATCGGCGGCGTAACGGCGTCCGATTTGCTTCGAAAGGAAAAGAATTGTATTTCTTTTCCTAGAAACACCTTCATAACCTTAGTTAAGCTACTTTAAGGATCGATGGGTGGTTTTGGAAGTGGTTTGGTGGTTTCGCTCAAGAACACTCAAGAACAAAGAAAGTTCTTGAACTTTGGACAAGAATACTAGAAATTCTAGAGAGAAGGAAGAGCAATGCTTGAGGTGTGAGTTCAAGGCATGGAATGGCTTGCTATTTATAAGCAAACTTTGGCCCTCTCCTCTCTCTCAAGGCCGGCCCCCTCTCTCTCTTTCTCCCTCAAATTTTGACACATGTAAAGCCAACTTTTGAAAGATCAAAGGAGAATCCTAGGGTTGCATGGCTATGGTGTGTACTAGATTTGATTCTTGGATCAAATGAAGGGTGGAGATGATAATTGTACAAGATCCAATGGTTCAAACAATTGCAAGGTGTTCAAAAGAGTACAATGGAGTTAGGATTTGGTTTGGAAGAATATAATCTCAAAGATTGGAAGTACCTTGGTGATTCAATGCCAAGCACACAACAAATCTCCCTCCTTCTCTCCCTCACAACCGGCCCCCCCTCTTTCCCTCTCTCTCCCACGGCTCTCTCTCCTCTCTCTCCCTCTCTCTCTCTTGCTAGGTATGTATATATATATATATACACATGTGTCATATATGCAAGAAAAACAAATAAAAAGTAGTACTTTTTGCAAGGAAAATCAATATAGTCATTAAGTCTAGGATTTTGCCCACCAACTAATAACTAGGCCTAGGTACCTTAGGTAATATTATATCCATCTAAGTATTTGGGGGCGGAAGGACAGACACAGCAAGAAGAACAGAGACATTATCAGAGTTAGCAGGCGGCTGAGCCGACCATCAACATAAAATTAAACAGTTAATTAGGCGGCTGGGCCGTCCATGAACAAGTAAACAAATTAATTAGGTGGCATAGCCAACCATAAACAAATTAAACATCAAGTTATCATTGATAGAGATCAGAGAGGATCAACTCATCAGTTGAGTAGTCCTCGAAGAAGAGGACAGTAGTACCTTGTAAGCAGAGGTACCTTACATTTCTAAGTAGAAGAAGAAGAGAGAGAGAGGAGGAGAGCAAGAGAGTTAGAACAGAGATGGGTCTAACTTCGGATGCCCTTACCAAATGAGCCAGCAATCCTTTTATAAACCAAGGATTGGAGACTGTACAATAAAGTAAACAGTAAATAAAGTGAACAGTAGCTACTTTCGGTGAGTGAACAGTATATATATATATATATATACACACACACACATGTACAATGGTGGTTAGAATCCCAATAAAAAAATATAAAAGGGTACTTTTGGAATATTGGTACCATGTACTTTTGAATTTAAAATATTAAGTACTATGCCACATGGCTTAAGAAAAAGATTAGTTTAATAATCCCATGGTACCTTGAAAGATTCATCCTGTTATCCAATGGGTAAAATTTCCCCTAACTTCTATTATCCAATGGATAATAGTTATTAGGTCACTTTTAATATTAAAATAATCAAAAAGTACTTTAAAGTAAGTATACTTTTAATTTAAACAAATGGGATTCTATTATCCAATAGGTAATAGTTTCCCTAACCATTATTGTGCAATGGACAAAGAATATAACCAATTTGATTAAAAGAAAAAAAAAATTAAAATTCTTAGTTTAGGGTCCAAAAGGGTCAAAAGTTTCAATGAGGGGCAAAACGGTCATTTTACGGTGACTAGATGGCCTCCTAGTTTAGTTTCTCCAACCGGAGGGTTAGAAGCTAACTATATTAGCTAAATAGGACTAAAGTGCAAGAAATGAAAGTTGAAGGGCTAAAGTGCAATTACAACAATTACAGGAATTTAACAGTAAATTGAAGCAGATTCAAGAAATCAATAAAAATTCAAATATTTAACGAAATTTTCATTGACCGAAAATCAGGGTTGTTACAGAAAGTCTCCCAGTACTCTTTCGCATAGTCCCTGATCGCCTCATCCTCGCCTTGCTTCATAACAGAAAGGCTCTCAAAAGTCTTTGGTGCTCTCCTGCTCAGGAACCGAGCAGTGAATTCTTCAGCCAACTGCCTCTATCCTCGGATGGTGCGCAGACCCAACTTATTGAACCAAGACAAAGCTACCTTACCCAAACTCGATGGGAACATCTTGCACATAATTGCATCATCCTCTTCATGTATGAACATTGCCTGCTGGTAATGTTGTATGTGTGCCACGGGTTCTGAATTTGCCTCGTAAAGGATAAACATCCCGTGCTTCATCCTGCTCGACAATCTTGCATCCTGTAACTTTCTTGCAAAGAGGGAGGATGCAATATTGCTAAGTACCTTTCTTGCCGCTTTTCGTGCAGTCATGGTCTCATCTTCTAGTCCCTTTATCTTGTTGGGTCTGTTCTCTTCCCAATCAGAACCAGGTCTATCGTATCTATCCCTATGGTGTTTTCTAGTCCCTTCCTCCTCAAGGGTGAGAGGCTTCGGCTTCTGCTCCCCCTTTTTCTTAAAAAAGCCCTTCGCCGTTTTGGTGTTCGGCTTTTGTTTCTGCTCCTCATTTTTTGTGGAGAAGCTTTATGTCGCCCAGGAGTAGGACTCCTGCTCCTTCTTCTTCGCGAAGGAGCCTTCTTGTACACCACTATGGCATTTGTGCCTCCCCTGGAATTTCTTCATGAAAGTCCACAGTCTTCAGGATGTTCTCGAATTCGTTCTAACTCTCGAATCTCATGCTCTCGTTTCTTAATCAAACGAGCGTATTCCTCGATTTCCTGTCTCTTTTTATCGAGGATATCTTTACTGCTGGGCATGCTTCTCGAGTGTGCAAGTGACTCTCTCCCACTATGGGACTTACTCCTTCTCGTGGATTCCGTGGTTGTCCTGCCCTCCCTATTATTGGAGTCATCATGGACAATCACGGGATGGCCCTTGCTCGTCACCTCTTTCCCATGTCCACCCTCGGGCCTTTTTGGAGCCCCTGGTGGAGATTTGTCTCCTCCACCACCTAGCAGACTCTTTGAGTCGAGCAACGTCATTGGATTCTCTTCCGCCATGGTCGTTTTTCAATGGAATTCTTTCGTTTCCCAAAGACGGCGCCAATTGTAGGTGGACAAAATCAAGTAGTGCTTTGAATAGCACAATATCGTAATGGCTACTCATGCCTCTTGATCGGAACCCTAGTTCGTCGTCAGAACCCTAATCTGCAAAATAGACAAGGGGTGAGCGCACATTTGCCTCTCATGGCAAAAGCCCTCTGATGCCTAAGTAAGTATCTCGAACTAGCAGAAAAACCCTAATTATCAGTAGGAAAACTATCTGAATGCATTGTATTGCGTACCTTTTACCTCTAAGTTTACCTCATATTTATAGATTCATAGATGCTTGCTGCCCAAGAATCCCTATTGCCTTGGAATTCCTATCTCGTATAGGAAACCCAGGATATCTAGGATTCTCGTTCCCTTATCAGTTCATTACCTTAATCCTTTTAGGACTCTTTTCCATATCTGGCCGAACATCCCATTCCCGTTGGGTATCTTTCCCAGATCCTACATTCTCGGGATCTTATTCCTTAATGGAATTCCACTGTTTTTGGAACCTTCCAGAGTGTTCCTTCTGCTCTAACGCTTTGATTGGAGTTCTTTCTTTGTTCGGCTATCTCATCGCCGAACAGACTACCGGGATCAGTCACTTCACATGCAACTTGTCCTTTATCAATTACTTGGACCAATGTTTTCTCAGGAGCTCTCCTCCTGTTCGGCCTTCTCATTGCCGAACAAGCTACTTAGACCAGTGACTTCACATGTCACTGTTCCTTTATTAGTCTATTGGTTCAAGAACTTCTCATGTTTAATGGACAAAGACCCTGTGCAACCTTCCTGGACCAATGACTTCTCATGTCACTAGTCCATATCACCGAACACCGTCTTGAACGGAGACTGTCCCTATTATTGTTATACCATGGTCCATCGTACCACATGTTCAGGCCCTCTTTAAGCCTGTTTGGGATTATCTCCCCACAAATATTACGATGGATAGAGTATGCCCTTTCATATATTTTAGGGAAACCATCAATTTCAGTATATCTAAGCTTTTTCTGTTGTTTTTTCCTTGTATGGTCAGAAAAAATTAAGTTCTTGTTAGTGGCGGAGCAAGAATTGTGAACTCGAGAGGGCCGGCTTAGTGGACATATATATTTTTTATCGGAATGTATATCATAAAGTTTTTGTTTTCCAATACATTGAAATGATTCTAGCTTAATGTAGTTAAAGTATACCAATCATTTTGTTTTTCTTTCGTCAGACTACTTAAAATGTTACGTGCTTATTTTTTATTT